>CAJHZI010000674.1:12500-270000 GCA_905160935.1 Enchytraeus crypticus | reverse complement strand
AATTTAACTGCAATCCTGCATTCGGTAAGTGCCTCCATCTTGCGAAATATACATGTAGATGTATATGTAGTATACATAATAGATTATACTTCTAAATTTCGTATTGCTATATTCTACATATAGGCCTAGGCCTACATTTTAGAAATGTTAAAGATGCTCGTTTAGAAAAAGCTATACTAACTATATTTAAGACCATTAAAATAAATTATAAATTGGTTAACAATTTTCCTGTTGTCAATAGTTATTTATTTGTTCAAGGACTATATTTTGCAGTGATTAGCAGCTTTTCATTTTTCTTTTCTTTTTTGATAACTGAACAGTGAAATACGGATCAGTGATTAGTGGTAAAGCCAGAATTTAATTTTGACGGAGTCACTTTAATCTTGTAGGAATCATGCACTTCACAATGTCTGCATCTATTTCGGATCTTATAAACATTTTACATGTTGGGACGCATATTTTACAGTTTCACTACCCCACTGTTTCTCCCTCGCTACGCCACTGCTTTATGTGTTCTTATACAAGCTCCATCCTCTCTAAACTCTCAACCCCTTTGACGATTGTAGGTCTAGCAAAATACTTCTAGTTTTACTATAACTTTGACGTTATTAGTGGCTTGTTTTTGAAAATCTATCTCGCATATTCTCACACGCTTTCTATGGGGTTTTTCAATCGGAAGGTTCATGGTACGTTCATGGACGTTTTCAATAGCTTATTTCTGAAATCTCTTCCGCTTACTCGCCGCACCTACGCTATCTTTCTATAGTGCTTTTTCCCAACTGAAGATCCATGGTACTTTTTTCCTACTCATAATCAATCTCTGGAAGTACAAAATTTGTATGTAATTTTTAAAATATTTCTTAAAAATAAAGTGAGAACCTTTTTAGAAGTTCATTTTGGATTGGAACCGACTCAATTTTAGAATAAAAAATTTTGCTGGAGCATCGATACTTGAATGATCGACGGGATTATTTTATTGATTTATGGATTGATTACTTTTTAATTCTAGAGCAGCATGTGCCTGTGTATCGAACATTGTTTTAGTTCAGAAACTTTAGACTTGAATTTAAATTTTCAGTAGACTTTATATTTCAGTTTCGGTTTTAAATAGAATTAAATCAAGTTGGCCTATTTTGAGAACGTTTACAACGATTCAGTCAATGTAGGCCTGTATATTTGTTTCTTTAAAAATACGAGTACTTTTACTTTTTACTCAAACAGTACAACTTTCTTATCTAGTACTTTTTCCTTTTAACTTAAGCAAAATTCTGATTAAGTACCTTTTATTTTTACTTTTTCTTTTACCGACCATTACTTTTACTTTTACTTAAAGTATTTTGCTGAGTACTTTTTACAACACTGCATAATATGGGATCATATATAATATAATTAATGGACGCTAAAACAAGCTAGAAGTTGAGGTTGACGCTTGTTTTCATATCGCAAGGAAACTGTCAGAGAATTTAGTTCGATACGATTTCGAAACGGTAGCCTCAAGGATATCAAATAAAAATGCTACCCACTCAGGCATTCACGAATGCCTCTAAGATCGTGATTTTATTTTATCAGTCTTAACATACGACAGTCAGGAGATATAAATGTCCGCCATCCGAAAGAAAGAACTAGGGTAGAGCTCTTGGATAATTATATAATTTTTATAAATTTGTCAGAAATTATTATGTAAGGGACGCGTTCGTTGTTATCAGCATGCCAGTGTGAAGTTTAGGTTGTTAAACCGTTAATGAATTTTATTATAAAAATTAAACTAAATCGGGCAACAAGTGCTCGATTTTAAATTTTATTTTGCGTCACAAATTCCTGTGCTATTTGCATCATATTTAGTTCCTAGTGTTCCGGATTGTCATAAAAATTAAAAAATATTCAATCCAGTATTTTCAGGCTCACTCCTGAAAATTTTAAAGTGAATGAATTTGTAGATGTACTGAATGAAGGACTTAAGTCAGTTTGAAATGTAAACTATTTAAAATAAGTTAACTCAACATCACGTCTAGATGCAATATATTGATTTAAAAGTTCGCTGTTTTTACTTTGAGCAGTGAATGAGAGAGATTTGAATTTGAAGAGGAGGCTGTCTCTATATCTCATAACACACATGGTACATTTCAGGTCTGGGCTGCTGCTATTGAAATAACGGGGTCAGTGCAATTGTACAGGTATTTTTCAAACACAAAGAAGTCAACTGAGAAGGAAATGGAAGACCAGCTGTGAGCGACGTTCAAGTGAGAGAAAGAAAACTCGGAATATTATTCAACATATAGGTTGTGATTTAAGATCATGGAGTGCAATGCTAGAGTGACTTTAAGGTATTTTTAACTTTTCTATCCGGTAGAATAGGTTCGAAATTTTATCTAGCTGATACTCAATTAATTTCAATAGTGCTCTTCCAAAATATCAGATCTAATGCTGATCTTACTGTTCACTCTAATGCTTTCTAAAGAGGAACAAATCAGCAAACCTCTATAAGATATAAAACAATTACGAATATCATAGTTTTGTTTGGAAAATACCGCTTCTAGTGTATATATTCAATTGCCTTTTCTTCACTTCGGTTTGCAAATGTGTGAAATTGCAAAATGCTACGGATCCTATGTATTCATTTCAAACTTGGGCTTAATAAAATACGTTAGATGGTATGATATAAGTTGTATGACATTATAAACATTAAATAACATGATAAACGTTATATAATATGATACAAGTTAGATAACTTGATACAAGTTAGTTGACATAATATACGTTATAATATAAGTTATATAGCATGATACGAGCCTATACGTTATATGACTGATGCATGTTACATGATGTGGTACATGTTATATGACATGACACATGTTCTATGATACATGTCGGATGACATGATATATGTTATATGACTTGATACATGCTATATGATGCATGTTACATGACATGATGCATGTTCTATGATACATGTTAAATGACATGATACATGTTACATGACGTGATACATGTTCTATGATACATGTCAGATGACATGATATATGTAACATGACATGATACATGTTATATGATATATGTTAGATGACATGATACATGTTATATGACATGATACATGGTACATTGCAAGGTACATGTTATATGACATGATACATGTTATATGATATATGTCAGATGACATGATATATGTTATATGACACGATACATGTTATATGATACATGTTACATGACATGATACATGTTATATGATACATGTCACATGACATGATACATGGTACATGGCAAGATACATGTTATATGACATGATACATGTTATATGATACATGTCAGATGACATGATATATGTTATATGACATGATACATGTTATATGATACATGCTACATGACATGATACATGTTATATGATACATGTCACATGACATAATACATGATACATGGCAAGATACATGTTATATGACATGATACATGTTAAATTACATGATACATGTTACATGACAAGTTACATGTCAGATGACATGATACATGTTACATGATACATGTCAGATGATACATGTCAGATGATACATGTTATATGATACATGTTACATGATACATGTTATATGATACATGTTATATGATACATGTTATATGATACATGTTATATGATACATGTCAGATGATACATGTCAGATTATACATGTTATATGACATGACACATGTTTTATGACACGATACATGATATATGATACATGTTATATGATACATGTTATATGATACATGTTATATGATACATGTCAGATGATACATGTTATATGACATGACACATGTTATATGACATGATACATGTTATATGATACATGTCAGATGATACATGTTACAGTACGCACTGGACTTAAGCTGATACTACGCTCGTCATTCAACTGATCTGACATAGTTGTAAAACCTTGACCTAGTGGTTGACGTCCTTCCATGTTCGTGTATAATACAATACACTAATGATTTAACGTCCGGTTCCTCACCCGAAAGCAATATTAGATACGTAGGATCAATAGGAACATACAACTTGAGGCAGCTGTACGGAGAACAGAGGGGGGGGGGGGGTTTGATCCGGCTTGCAGGCCTATTGATCCTACTTGTAGGCATATACTGTATCAGAATTTTACCCGTCTAATTTATGTTTACTGTGTGACTGGAGTTTGTATGATTTGTCTGGTCTAATACTAAATTAGATCAGAATGATTATTTACTCATCATCACCTTGATGAGTTAGGCCTAAATAATCAACATCATCATTAGTAAATTACTAACAGTTATTTACTATCTTTGTTTATTAAATTTTATACAAATCAAGCCCAATTTGTTAATTTATTGTTACCGGGTTTGATCATTAAAGATGTCACATGTGTGACAATGTAAGGGCTCGCTCTTGTAACCACTAGACTACATGTATACCAATGTTGAATTCATTAGTCCTTTAACGTAAGTGCCTTTTCTTCTCTACAATGACATGCACAGTTTATGTATGACATTTTCGCAAGCTTTTGCAACAAAATAACTTATTTGATTAAAAATCAGCTTTTATCATTGTCTTTGAAACCGGTAATATTTAGCAAATTCAATAAATCAATTTTCTAAAATACGCTGCGGTCATTTGAGTAATATTTTGCAATGTTTTCAGTATAGCATTTTAGTCAATCAAAGTTCATTGTTCCGATGCTACTGATTATGATGTTCAGTAATCTTATATAACAAAAAATGTAAATTTATCAAGAAAAGATTTGAATAATGTGAACTCAAGCTGCAGGAAGCGAAAGATGGAAAGAGAGGAAGAGGGTTTTTTGAGGAATGGAAATGGAAGAAGTAATAGATTTACAGCTTGTCTGTAATTACGCCATCACGTCCGCTGCAGCAAACTCTGGAGAAAAAATTCGTTTCGATTCCTTCATAGAGCTATTCTTCGCTGGATTTCAGAAACCCTGCAAGTGTTCATTTCTTAATATTTGGTTCAATGCCAATCGTACTAGAGATTAGAGGCAGTGAACTGCACTTGTAATGAAAAGAAGCCTACACTTGGATTTTAAATTAATTACAAAGTTAGATTAGTGGATAGATAACTAAATATTACTACATGTATATACACTGTATTTTTTGCGCCAGTGGAGTAAAAACATTCGGTCATTGCACAATTCACGTACATGATCAAAAGAGCAAACAGAATACATATGCTCAGTGCATATACGTAATCTATGAAACAACCAAAACAAAAACCACAAGTTTGCTATGCACATCAAAGATTCTTCTACGTAATTACGCAGGAGTATGCGCCCTCACAATTACTAAAATAAAAAAATTACGTTTTCGGTGTTTATGTTTAATCACAAACATATCCGTACTAATTATAATTACCAATTTGCGTATGTAGTGCAATGCTAGATGATTGCTTAGTGTCATTGGCATTATATTTTCTGATACTTATATAATAAAATAATAACAAAATAGCAAAATTTTAGTAGAAAATTAGAAATACTGAGAATCAAATAATAATAATAATAATAATATCATATGAATTTGGTTGATAAAATTAAGTGATTTATATTGCACCAATCAGTTTATAGCACACGAAAAACATTAAGAATTAAATCAGTCAATCAATCGATAAGAGTTTAACGGCAAGTTCCTCGCCATAAGTCAATGTCAATTACGTCTCTTACGGACTCGATACAAACAGAATTGAGCATTAAAATAGAACAGGTCACAAGGATTTTAGCTGTGTTGTGTCCTCGCCACTTGTAAACCAATCGTATATTGAACTTTTGTAAGAGGCTACTAAACACAAAGTGATCAAGTGACTCATTGATGATGTGGGCTTAACGTAATGGTCAGAAGCCCTTCTGGTTCTCTCTTCAAGACGTCAGGTGTACCGGTGGAATTTTGTACCTCTGACACTCAACTATCGCTGTGGTTGATCAATCGACCAGCCAGACAAAGCTGCAGTCAGTTGTTAAACTGGTCATGCCACTGGGTTTCACAGAATAGGTCCAATACATAAATTTAAACCCAACTGCTTAATGAATGATTTACAAAGGCATAGCCTTCGTCAATATCAAATTCTTTGACCATTGGATTGTTCTTTGGAAAACTTGAAAATGTACAGTAGCAACAAAATAACAACACGCGTTATAATGAAATGATAAACCACGTTGATATCTATCACTTATAGTACTGCATGTTTTAACTTTGAGGAACTTTAGTCCATTTTCCATTGAGTTAGAATAATACTAATTATTATAATAAGAAATAATAGTTATGAGGCTTCCCAGAGTGTATAAGAATTATTTTAATCGCTTCTTTTTTAAACTTTTAATTAAATAAAGTCTCAATTTATCTTATTTTTAGCCCAGGGCCCTTTACAGCCCAGGGCATTAAATTTAAAAAATAGTAATAATAATAATAATAATAATAATAATTTTTCAGTAAGTATGAATATGACACATGAATCAGAAATTTTGGTTGAAGACTAGAATCTGAGAGAGAATCGGCGTTAAGTAACTTTAGCGACCTGTGAGAATACTCTGCTGGAGTCATCATGTAATACTACTTGAATGTTTGAGAGAGGACGAAGTGCAAGGTGGAATCTCTATCAGTGACGTTCAAGTATATGAATTAGTTCTGGCACTTATTGAAAACTGCGCACTTCACGTTGACAGTGCATTGCCAAGCTGGAAGGTCAGCGGTTGAATCTGACTCAAAGTCCTTGTCGTCGTTGTTCATAGACCAGTAGCAGCTCATTTCTTTTCAGCCTGATAATTAGTGACAGGGATATTAACATGCAGGCCGTGAAGCATGCTGGAAAATATAATTGGCACTTACGAATGAAGATCTATATTCGAATCCTGGTAGAGTGGATAAGGAATATAGATGTGGAAGAGCATAATATTATATCGATTAATCAAATTATTTATATGTGACATAGGCTACGTAACATTGCAATGGACATATTACCTGTCCTATGATGCGACCTAAAACCATTATATTGCATCTAGCTAATAAATATGAAAATTAATTGAGTGCATCAATCGATCTTAACATTACTAGAATCGGACTTAAGCTTATAACTTGATCTCTCTCTCTCTCACTCTGAGTGCACTGCCAGCTGGTAGATCTATGGTAGGCCTATATAGCGCCTCCAATCATCTCTACCTTTCGTTTTCCTCTTCATGCCCACATACGAGTGGATCTTTAATTCATCTATAGAGTCTAACATTCATTGTGATATACAATTATTCTTTGGGAGTCTGCTTATACGAAATGGGCGCACCATATAATTGATATTGATATTAAAAATTAATTATGTATATTATATTTGTTAAATTAAGTTTATCTCAATGTAAATACTTTAATTTATAGCAGTTTAGTGAATATTGTTACAGTTCTTTGTATAGTTGGAGATTTAATTCTCTGATCCGCTCGTCAGGGAGTATATAGGTCTAAATATGCAGTATACATACATACGTATACATGTATATATATATATATATATATATATATATATATATATATATATATATATATATATATATATATATCTAGAGAGAGAGAGAGCGCGCTATTATGTAATAGCTGAATCTCATAGGAGCTCATTTAGTTAATATCGCGAAATTCGCTATTTAGAAAAAATATTGTAGGTTTAACTATACTCTTTTTTCAACAATATTTTTAGATTTCAGGATATTTCCAAATCTAATCGGCTAAGGCGTTGATTACGTCTTTTATGACTCCATTCTCTCTCACTATAGAGTTCTGTCAAGTGGCAGGTTCAAGACACATCATTTCTACTCACTGTCTCCTTACTCTTAGAGAGAGCACTCCACTGAGAAAGAAGTTGATCAATCATATAGGCTGAGTCTTAAGCAATATTTTAGACCATATCATGGGAATTGTGAATTCTGGAATGGTTTCCATGGCATTCTTCAGTTCCATCTTAGTCGTCTAGTATCACACATGCAGCGTATACGGTTATTCTATTCGGTAGATTCTTGTTGTCTAGTTTATCGCTGAACTGTTCTCTCTATTCAGGATACAGCACGATGAGATCGCATTGAATTCACCATATAGAGCATATAAATGAAACGTTTAGCAACATTACTTTTAACTTTAAGCTCAGAGAGAGGGCTCACCCTTTCTCTGTACCATCTAAGGGCTCACCTTTGATGGATAAGAAGTTTGTCATTAGAAAGGACTGTAACTGTAATAGTTGAAGTCCTATTGGGTTTGTTTTACAATATCTACATGTGTTTATTTCATTCTATACTATTATTGCTATTAGTATGTCTGGATGGAGCCAGTGGCGAAGTCGTTAAGACACTCAACCGCGGATCGGTATGTGCGGGGTTCAAATCCCGGGCTCGCTCGTCACTGACAGCTCTTTCGTGTTAGGAAACTGACTTTAAACTTAGCTTTTGTTTTACATTTAGTATACGTGTAAGTTTTCAGCGATAAATCAGATTTCATGTAATAGAAGAATATAGCCTACGTATCGACTATACACACACACACACACACACACACACACACACACATACATATATATATATATATATATATATATATATATATATATATATATATATATATATATATATATGATATTCGGCCTGCGGGCTGGCGGAAGTAAAATGTTGTAAAAGGAGAAAAATCGATTGAGAGAAGACAAGGAACTGGTTGAAATCATTTAGAAAAATCGATGATAATGACTTAAAAAACTATGAAAATTTTTATCAGGATCCCTAAAAAGGATTCGAAAGGACGCAAGTCTGTCAGGGGCCCATTGGATGAGTAGATATATGTATGCATATTTCATGTGAGTTTTGAAAACATTGACTAATTTAACGGCATTCACTGTTTTAAAACAGTACCTAAAGTAAGAAGTAATTAAAATACTAATACTCAAAAGAAGTATTTAGCAAAATCTAGCAGAAATACACTTTCGCCAGCTAGTGCTAGACTACTACTGGACTGGTCATTACCATCGTACACGTGCATGCTGGGTGGTCTCACTTTTCATGTTTAAAATAATAATCAGCCTTCACTTCAATTAAATGGCATTAAAATATCAAAATTAATTCTAGACAATAATTTTCAAAATTCTAAATTAACTTTCAGCTTTAGAAGAAAATATTTGAGTTCTGTTGACTTTTCCATGTGGCCAAATGTACTAAGCATGACTACTGTATTAACTACATGTACTAGATACGCTGAAGCAAGGTTCGAATCCCGTGGCCGCGATGGGATCAGGTTTTGTCAAATGACTTATTAATTAAACCACCACAACGAAGCTAAGCTAATAATTATAATTTATATAGGCCTACCAATCATACAATCAGAAACACACATACACAATAACCTGCTAACAACCATAAATACTAAAGTCTACTACAATTACCTTAGTACTCTTAAGTTACTGTTCAACATGTAATGTAATCAAGTTATCTTCTAAGTTTCAATCACACTCTAAAGGTACACATGATGTTACAAACGTCACCAACCTGTACACATATAAGTGGAGAAACTTCTGTTAATGTCCAATCAACACAAACGCTCTTTTACGAATTTCTATATTCTATATTCTAATATATTTTAAGGTTTATCCACCATCAATTACGATACATTTAAAACTAGTCTAATGTGACGTATTTAAGTATCCTTTAAACGACGTTTTGTTGAACCATAATAGCTCTAATAGAGTACGACCTCATTATGTCACTTAAATCGACATATTGTAGTACCACTAAAGTACATTTTCAATATCACAGTGCCATTTTAGTACGACACATTTTGTACAGTTTGTAGTCTATAATTCTAACAACATAATTAAAATATAATTATTGTATACGGATACCATTATCCACCACAGTCTCTTTTGTAGGTACGGAAATGAGAAGGCCTACTTTACGTTATTCGAAGGCCTATGTCTCTTTCTCAGATTGAAATCTTTCCGCTGTGCCGATAAACTTCGCCTCTTGGTCGCGGTGGCAGAACCACATGGTTGTTCCGTGAATGACACGCGGCGCCAGGCAAAATTGGCTTTGAAGTAATTAATAAACCCTCTGTGTTTCTCCATTTTATCCAGTTGTTCGCACTCTGTCAAAACTCTCAGTGCTCGATCAATCAGAGACAAATTTCTTTCTTGAAGCTTGCTAGACTTTTTTATTTGAAGTGAAGCTTCACGGACAAGCTCATATATATCCGACATCATACGAAAAACGTGGTCATCTTCGTAACTATTTAATTCCATACTTCCATTCAGAAATCTTTCCAGTACATCTATATAATGCTTCGCCTCAGACATCTTTGCTGCAAGTAACAAAATAGTTTTTCTTTAAGTATTAATTTTTTTAGACAAGTAGTTTTAGTCTATCAATCAGTTTATCAAATTCTTCAATCACTCTAGAGAATGATTTCGGTCTACTGTTGGGAAAACAACTGTTATAGCTCTCAATTTGCTTGTCAGTAATTTTCAAATCCGGGATGTGTCCGTAAAAATAGTTTCGTATAATTCGAACACTATATGCTAAATGCACTACGTCATGTTTGTTATACGCTACTTCACTGCCAGCAATCTCTGTAAGTTTCAGCAAGTAAAATGGATCAAGTTCTTCTAGTTTTGTTTTCGACCAATCGACTTCCTTGGTGATTTCGCTCAACTGACCTTTCCACTTCGATTCGTAATATTTTTTCAAATAGTCACACAATAGAGATTTCAGTGTTTCATTGTAAAGTTCCTCACGAATGCGCAGGCACCGAATGCACTCTCTCTTAGTTTCTCGATCGAGATTTGTTATATTAGCCACAAACTCCTTAAGAAAATCTTCGTCACTCAACATAGGCATACTACAAGATTCAGGAAAATGTTAACAAAGAATGTTTTCTGTTCTGCGTTGCACAGCTTTATATCGACACTATTTCTAGGCAATGGGATGAACGGCAGAGTTTAAAATATTTTTAACTATCTGTAATAACAAATATTGTTGAAATTATTTTCTGTAACACATAATATACATTTTAGTAGATATATGGGAGCCATAGTACACAAGCCTATTTTTCACTATATTTTACTGGCACAAGCCTCATTTTTCCGAATATTTTACTCGCTTCGCTCACTTCTCTCGCTCCGCTCGCAAAATACAAAAAAAATGAGACTTGCACCTAGTAAAATGTTAAAAATAGGCTTTTGCACTATGGCTCCCATATATCTACTAGAGACATCCAAAATTAAAACGTAGCCCTACTTTACAAGAGTTAAATAAATACGATCTCTTAACAAAGCGACATCAGCTGAACAAGTGGAATCTAAGCAATATTTATTTATAGTTATATTTGTATCTTTATTAATAACTTAATAAGATAGAATTTCATAAAAATAACTATTCAACCTTCCATACTTCTTATAATTATAGCTTTATTAGGCCAACACTGTTTCAATTTCACAGCCATAAAGTCGCTTGTTATCCAGTTCATAACGTAAAACCGTGGTGGCCGAGTGGTTAAGGTGCTTGGCTGGTAATGTACATTTTGGTCGATTTCGATATCCAAAAAGTCTAGTTGACTAGACTTTTCCAAATAGCATTATTCCTTAGCAACCCCGATACTGAGTGGTATTAAGAGATTTCCCTAAGACGTTTGGATTAGATGAATTGACTAAAGGTTACTTCCCACACGTGTTTAATAGGCCTGAAAACCAAGACTACATTGGACCATATCCTGACAAGAAGTACTATGGTTATGAAAATATGATTACTAAAGATAAAGAGGCATTTGATAAATGGTATGATGGTGTCGGTAATCAGGTATTTGATTTTAAGAAAGAAATGTACAAGTATTGCAAGTCAGATGTAGATATATTGAGAAGAGGTTGTTTAAAGTTTAGGGAGTTGTTCCTAGAGATATCTGGTATAGATCCGTTTCAATACATTACTATTGCGGGTGTATGCCAGGCAATTTATAGAAACGAGTTCTTACCTTCAGATATTATTAGAGTAGTTAATGAACTTTCAAATGATAATTATTCTATTAAGTCAATAAAATGGCTGAAATATGTATCTTTAAAGCAGGGTGTTAATATTAGACATGCCTGTAACGGAGGGGAGCAATGTGTTTTAGTTAATGGGAGCCAGAAGCTAAAAGTTGATGGTTTTTGTAAGGAAACTAATACTATTTATCAATTTCAAGGATGTTACTTTCACAGATGCCCTGAGTGTTATGATGATTTAACTGAAAATAAATAATCTGGTAAATATATGTTTAAATTATATGAAAACACATGTAGAATTGAGAAGGCTATAAGAGAAGCAGGTTATAACTTAGAAATTATATGGGAACATGAATTTGATAATAATATTGAAATGAAAAACATATCTTTAAGTGAATATGATTTAGTTGAGCCTATGAATACAAGAGATTTCTTCTACGGGGGTAGATGTGAACCCGTAAAATTACTTCATGATTGTAAAGCTAATAATCAAAAAGGTAGGTATATAGATGTTGTGAGCTTATATCCTACTGTCATGTATTATGATAAATATCCTGTAGGGCATCCTACTACAATCATTAAGCCTATGGCATACGATAACAATTGGTTTGGATTTGTATATTGTAAAGTAGTTCCACCTGCAGGCTTATATCAACCGGTATTACCCTATAAACAGAAAACTAAACAAGCTCATAAACTGTTATTCGGGTTATGTAGGACTTGTATGAATAGAATTGATTTGAAATATGTTCATCAGAAGCATGAAAAATGTAAAACCGATTGTAAGACTAAAGCTTGTAAAGATTGTATATTGACTAATAAGTATAAGAAACAAAACTGTAGTGAATGTTATAATATTAAAAATGGAGAATGTTTTCATACAGATGATGAAAGAGCAATTACAGGTGCTTGGTGTACTAACGAGTTCTAAAAAGCATTAGAGAAAGGTTACAGAATTGGTAAGATTTATGAGGTACAGCATTTCGAGAATACTAGTACTAATTTATGGAAGGGGTATATAAGAAAGTTCCTTAAGATAAAATTGGAAAGTAGTAAATTTGATTGTTCTGAAGAAGAGTATAGGCAAAAAGCTAGAGGGCTAGGAATTGAATTAGGTAAATTAGAATTCAATCCAGGTATGAGATTCATTGCAAAAACATGTCTAGTCTCATTGTGGGGTAAATTTGGTCAAGTACCTAAGCATAGACAGAATGAGTACATAGATAACGAGGTGGATTTTTACAAGATTGTTCTAGATGATAAAATAGAAAGTCTGGCG
This sequence comes from Enchytraeus crypticus, assembly GCA_905160935.1. NCBI lineage: Eukaryota > Metazoa > Annelida > Clitellata > Enchytraeida > Enchytraeidae > Enchytraeus > Enchytraeus crypticus. The sequence goes on along the minus strand of CAJHZI010000674.1, from coordinate 256,738 downwards.
TTATCATTCTTGAACGATTCAATTGTATATGCTTCATATGAAGTTAAGGATCAGTTTGTTAGGCAAAATTATAACACTAATATATATATTGCATGTTTTACTACAGCATGGGCTAGATTAAGATTATACGATATGATAGATCAAATTGGTAGGAATGTGTGTTACATGGACACAGACAGTATTGTTTATATTGAAGATGAAATAAATAAAGATATCTTTGAAAAATATATTGGAGATTCACTTGGAGAATGGACTGATGAATTGGACGGTAAGCACATTGAATATTGGGCTTGCGCACAATCAAAAGATTATGGATATATATTGAATGGAAAATACAATGGAAAAGTTAAAGGATTCAGAGTAACAGCTGAAACAGATGATAAAATGACCCATGAGGCAAGAGTAAAACTCGTAAAGGGTTGCATAGGCAATGTGGATATTAAATATAATCAGTTTACAATTAAAAATAGCCAGATATATACTAAAGAGATGATAAAACAATGGAGTTTTCAGTTTGATAAGAGGCGTATTATAAGAGTTAATGATAATGAAATACATACACTTCCATATGGATTTTGAATTTAAGCCTATATTATGATACTCGAATACGAAGCTCTAGAGACGCCCCTGATATCGTAAACCAGAGGTTTACCTGGACTTTGTCCAGCATCCTTGGATGAGGAAACCGGCGTTAAACTTTTATTCTTAGATGTATATTATTAAATCTAGTGGCCCTTTCAGGCGCCGCTTATTTCAGATTAATGCTATAGTATTTTTGTGAAACTTTCATCCTTAGTAACGGCGATACCACTCAGTATCGGGGTTGCTAAGGAATAATGCTATTTGGAAAAGTCTAGTCAACTAGACTTTTTGGATATCGAAATCGACCAAAATGTACATTACTAGCCAAGCACCTTAACCACTCGGCCACCACGGTTTTACGTTATGAACTGGATAACAAGCGACTTTATGGCTGTGAAATTGAAACAGTGTTGGCCTAATAAAGCTATAATTATAAGAAGTATGGAAGGTTGAATAGTTATTTTTATGAAATTCTATCTTATTAAGTTATTAATAAAGATACAAATATAACTATAAATAAATATTGCTTAGATTCCACTTGTTCAGCTGATGTCGCTTTGTTAAGAGATCGTATTTATTTAACTCTTGTAAAGTAGGGCTACGTTTTAATTTTGGATGTCTCTAGTAGATATATGGGAGCCATAGTGCAAAAGCCTATTTTTAACATTTTACTAGGTGCAAGTCTCATTTTTTTTGTATTTTGCGAGCGGAGCGAGAGAAGTGAGCGAAGCGAGTAAAATATTCGGAAAAATGAGGCTTGTGCCAGTAAAATATAGTGAAAAATAGGCTTGTGTACTATGGCTCCCATATATCTACTCATTTTTCTAAGTATTTCACAATTCTTTCTTAAACTAAAGGTGCCTAAACTAGTGTAAATTAGCTGTAAAAATTAAAAATATGAATACAATTTAAATTCCTTTGTAATATAATGAACTGCAAAATAAAATTGTCTTGCCCTGCGTAAATGAAAAGTTCCACTTCAGCCAAACCCAAACGACAAATGTGATGGTCTTTGTAAGCAGGGTCAGAACTACAGTGTGATGCTGATCTAACGGTATCCGGATCTAAAATGATGTTCACTTATTATAGTCTGTAGTTGCAAACATGAATCATGTTTGAGTACCATTCGCTATACACTATCCAAATTATTAGGCGTTACAGTCAATAATAAATGCAGGATAATTGGCCACTCAATACCAGTATGCTGTTGGTCATGTGAGCTTTAGTTTGCCTGTTGATCTACGCAATTATTGTGTGCACCGCCTCTTTGCGAATGTTGATATGTCGATATGGCAGAAATGCTCGATGAACTGCCGTACGTGAATTAGTATTTCCTTTAGAATATGTTTGTAGGTTTGGGTGTCTGTTTCTAAGCTTATAGTTATCTTCTACGCTATATACGATGTTTCAGTTTGTCTCAAATTAGCAGCATATCAAGTCATGAAACCTGGGTTAGAGCCTGTATTGTAAGTTTAACTGGCGTTTGTGCTATATATAATTTCTTGGTCGCCTCTTTGCAAATATTAGGTTGTCTCTAAGTCTTTCAGGTATGACTGCTCATACGCATGTATAATGAATCATTAATTTAACTGGTAGTCAGACCACGAGTTAACTAAAGCGAAACTAGTAGCTAGCGACTTTGAAACAAACGTTAAATTAATATTGGTTTAAGCCTTCGTACCATATTGCTTGTGCTTGAACGCATGATTGTCATTTGACTAAAGTTTTAAATTAGGTAATGATTGACATAAATTCATTTGCAGTGTTAAATATTGCAACTAATGTGTATAACTAACTATAACTAATATGTGTATAACTAATGTTTAATTAGTGTGTATAGCGTTTAGTTCTGTATACGCCTCTGGGAGCCTGGGATTTAGCAGCTCCGCTAATGCTCACAGAACTTGTACCTCATGAAAGTTTCATTGTTTGCTCCTGAGTCGACCACTTTGAATGTTCCTGATCTGTCGCGTATGTAGCAGGCCTGCCTCTGAGTTTAAGCAGGCTACAACATATAACGTATATATTGTAGATATTACATTACATGCACTCGCTATTAGTGCACTGTCTACTGGCAGGTCTATGCTATATAATGCCTCTACTCATCTCTATCTACCGTTTTCCTCTTCATGTCCACATACCAGTATTATCTTACAACCTACAACATTCCTTTAGATATACCAATATTCTTGGGAGGTTCTGCTTATGACGAGGTGGGCCCACTATGCCTCACTCAACTTTGACTAATATTTACTGGACAGGGGCGCAATTTCCAAGAAATATATCCTTCTTACCCAAAAACACTATTAATATACACCATTTATATGCAATATTAATTAAATTATTAATTAATTAATGAAGCACTATCAATTAATTCTTTATTCGTAATTCTTTATACAGGTGTAACATAATCATTAGTGTCCTTTTGAGTCCTAAATGATCTCTCTCAGTGCACTGTCTACTGGCAGATCCATGGTATTTAAAGCCTCCACGTCTTTCATTTTTCTCTTCATGTCTATACAATGTACACATGAGTGGAACTTTAAATCCTCTAGCAATATGCTACTCATTCTTGTTATTATATGCCATTTTTGGGGGAATTCTCTTTCGACGAGGTGGGCGCCCTATGCCTCCCTCAGCTTTGACTAACGTTTACTGGGCAGGGCGTCATTCTATGGGAAAATTATCCTTGAACAAAAGATCCTACTGAAATGTGTGATATTCTTTAAAATGTGATATCGTTAAGGACAGGGTAGTCCTTAACGATATCACATTTTAAAGAATATCACACATTTCAGTAGGATCTTTTGTTCAAAAATTCACACAATTTAAACTGTATGTGTTTGGATATACACTCTTTGGCATAATTATTTCTATATGCAGGCAGTGTAAATCACACACGATAATGTATAATAAAAATACATAAAAATACAATCTCAAATACATTTTTGACAAAAGATCCCGATGAAATTTGTAAAATTGATTTTGACTGTTGCATGTTGTGCAGAGCAAAACAATTAGTCATATGATAGTTTCATCAGAGAGATAATTGTCTTTAATAAGCTTAGGCCTACTTATCATATAAGTTACAGCTCACCCTGGATCTAATAATACGTCTGGGAAATAGACAAGTTGATTACTGCACGTACTTAATAGTCTTAATATACTTAATATAATCCATCCATTTAAGTAAAGCATATTTAGGACATTTAATTATTTTCTTTTGTATTACTTTCTCTATTTTCTAAGTTTCTTGATTATTTTGTTTCAAATTAAGGTTCTTTAAAAACCACCTTCAATGACCTCATTAACTGCATCTTTTAAAACTTAAGTTATATAAAGTGTTCATTATTTTTGCGCATAAAATACAGGCCTATAGGTAGGTCTATTTTCTCGAAGACCCCTTTTATTCCTACTTTATCTTTAACTTTAATCTTCCATTAACTGTTACCATAATTGGTTTCCTGTCAATAGTGTCCACAAATTTACCATATTTTAAAGGGGACATTGCTGACTAGAGTGACATCGCCACTGACTGAAGCCACCGGCGATGTCGGTAAGATACTCGACCGCGGATCAGTATGTGCGGGTTCAAATTCTTGGCTCGCTCGTCACTGACATCGCTTTCGGGTGAGGAAACTGATGTTAACATTAGCTTTGCCAGATGTAGTTTTATATATATAATATATATATTTCTACTTATTTATTATATATATATATATATATTTGCATATATATGTCTATATATGTATATTATATATATATTATATATAATATGTATATTTATAGATATATATATATATATATATATTTATATATTTTATATATGTATATTTATATATGTACTTTTATTATATATTACCTATAGTTTTATATTTTATATATATATGCCTATAAAAATATATGCATATATATATATATATATATATATATATATATATATATATATATATATATATATAGGTCTATTTATATTTATACTGAGTCTTTGGTGAGCGGCTTGTCAGCACTTCAGGCCGGCAGTATTTCTTGGCAAGTCTCTGAATTTATGTCGCTATAAAACGCCCCCAATCAACCTTCAGAGTCGATGTGGTGACTTGATTTCACTGCAATTACGCTGCGGGGTGAAGACCCTTCTGCATTCCTGACTAAAATATGAATTTTACATCACAGCGTCAGTTGCGAGTTTGCCAACCTCCAGACGTCGGAAAATGATAAAAGAAAATTAAGTTTTTATAAAAAAACAAGAAGAGAGATGTCAGAAAACTAGAGGCGCTGGAAATGTGGATATGGAGAAGAATGGAAAAGATTATTTGGACTCAAAATGTTGCAAGTGAGGAAGTTCTGGATAGAGTTGGTACAGATAGACAGCTTATAAATTAAAATAAATTAAGAAATAGGAAGGAGAGTTGGATAGGACACATTCACTCTAAGTGGGTAAATCTACTAAAGGAGGCTATAGAAGGCGGAATGGAAGGAAATAGAGGCAGAGGCAGGCCGGGATTAGGAATGTTAGATGATTTAAAGATCTACTCATATGTGGACATAAAGAGAAAAGCGGAAGACAGAGAAGAGTGAAGACGTTATATACCATGGACATTGGACCTGCCATTTGGCAGGGCATTAAAGACAGAAGATGAAGAAAGGGTCTGTTCTTCAAAAAATCTATGTCTAATCATGTTCTATGCCTGTTTATCCACAGGGCCACTGTCAGAAGTAATCTATCACTGCACTCTTCAAATATTTGCAAAACGTTAGTAAAATAATATTAGAAGTGCTTTTATCTTCTTTATAAATAATTTTACTTTGAGCATCTCGAGCGATAATCAATTAGGAAAGTTTAGCTATTCGCATACCATTGAAAATGCAGAGCTTAGAATGTCTATATACTAGACATTTAAGATTACTAAGAAAGGAAATTTTGTGTTACGCTATTACTGAAGTCTTTTTATAGACTATTTCGAAAACGCTGTTGGTCTGGCTTCGAAGATGTTGCAATAATTCTGATTAGTTAACTAGTACAACAATAGCATCTCTCAATGCACTTCGGGTCCTTGCATTATAGGCTAATTCTTCCAACCAATTCCATTCTCTGCCTTTCGTTTTAGCTCCATTTAAGAATTTGCTATCACATTATCCAGCTTCCCTTGTCTCGAGCTGTTTCTAAAATTGTATCTGTCCCCTTCCATTATTCATTCTATTATATCTCTCAGCAGACCAACCCCCTGTGGTATGTCTGTCCAGTTTTTCGTTTTATTCCTTATCACATTTATGAACAGTCTATCTGCATCGACTCTCTCAAGAACCTTTTCATTTGTAATTTTTGTGTATTTTATACAAAAAGCATATCATTACAATACGAATACATACAATGGCATGCATTTTGCTGAACTATTTTTAAACTTAGCCTTTCAAGAGAGCCCATAACAATATTTCCAGCATTTATTGATATACTGTAAACATTTGATTGACGTCTCAGCATATGTAATGGTGATCCGAAAGGCGAAAGATTGGGAATGGCTTAAGTAAGGGAAATTCACGCTACAATATTATCAAAGTTTCAAATTTTGAGTCCGTGATCTTTTAGATATGCATAATGTTGTTTCTTATTTATAATGCATAATATTGTTCCATTTAAGATATTTTAGTTGAGTTTATTCATTTGTCATATTTATGATACAGTGTGTATATTTCTACGAAGATTCTGCTTTTCTTCCAATAAATCATGGACTAATTCGTCAACGCAATCAAAAACTCCATCGCATGCTATGCCATTTCAAGATGGCAAAGTAAGTTTTAGCTTTGGAAAACTGTATTGGGCCAAATCTAAGTCCGGCAACTGCAGATTAGGCCACTCATGGGATACATTGAGTTTGCCTTAAGAGTCTGCTATACAATAATTAATTAGATCTAAGACACAGAAACTATAACAGAAGCAATATTAATTTAGAATCTTAACTAATAAAATTGCTCTTTTTCACTAACAGGATAACCATACACATCTTCCATTAAAAGATAGCATGAAAGATATTTTTAACACGTAGGCCTATCTGTGTATACCATGTAATATATACTTGTATATACATGTATATATATATATATATATATATATATATATACACATGTGTATACATGTATATATAAATAATATATAACATACACACATATACTGTATATATATATACATGCATTATATATACGTATAGATATATTTATATATAGGCCTACACAGTATAGGCCAATATAGACCTATATCTGTATAATTTTATATTACTCTTATATATATATATATATATATATATATATATATATATATATTTATTTATTTATTTATTTATGGGCCTATGTATAATGCTAAAAAGCTAAGGGTTAGAGTCAGCTTTCTCACTCGAAAGAGATTTCAGTGACGGGCGATATATATTAGGCCATATATTAAACACACACGCACACATCACACAGACACACACACACACACACACACAGAGACACACATATACACCACACAGACACACACACACGAAAAAGACACACACACATACAGCATATATATATATATATATATATATATATATATATATATATATGTATATATATATATATATATATATATATATATATATATATATATAGAATTATTAGGATTTTATCAAATTTCTAAATATTTTCAGAAGTATTTTATTTTTTGTGAAAAGAATTACATAAATACAATCAGAATTCAATGCAAATACCCACAAAAACCATATTTTTAAGAGGACTTGTAAAGTTTAAAAAGGACATTTGTCTTTTTCAAGTGTATCAATTTATTAGTTTATTTTAGAGAATGGAAAAGCAAACTGTGATTGAGAAATTATTCTCTGAACTTGTTGTTTAGCAAAATACTTAGGAAATAAAGTTGAAGTTAGACTAAGGCATCGAAGACGAGACTGGAACATAGTATATTATGAAACACCTCTGGTTGGACGATGATTTCGCCTGCACTATGTCTTGTTTATTTTAAGCTCGCATTAGCTGGCGACATCTTGCACAAATGTAAATCAATCAGGGAGCTCTAATTTGCTTTCAGCTTCGTGTTGACCAAAGCCTATTCCGTAATACGAGAAGATTCTAGATTGGTCACTATTTGTTGAGATGATTTTGGGGGGAGAAAAACTATATTTTTTCATAATTTGAAAGTCGGGGCAAAATGCTGTAGAATTTAACAGGATCATCTAATAAACTAGTGAAATCTTTCCTAGCTAAGTCTAAAGGATACATAATTCAGATCGTATCACTCAGTGTTAATGGCAGTGAAACTGGAACATTTCATTCAGTATGTCAGTCTCTGACATCATTCTTGTATAAGGAAACCGACGTTAAACCTTTATTTATTTATGTACTTATTTATTAATTAATAGTTTTATTCTCAACGTTAACAACTCAGCATATCCATTAGAAGATCGACAGGTTCACGGTACACGTAATATAACATAAACTAATTAGAGCGCTACTGACATCCGTAACAACATCGAGCACCATTGAGACCAATTCAAGCCGGTGGGAAAAGAAGGTCCGAAACGGTTCAGATTCGAAAATTCATAAAGCCAGTCCAAAGACGTAAGCCTACACGTACATGCAAGCCTCTTTTAGATAATCAGCGATTAACTTTATCTACATCAGTCACCTATCGGTTATTTTTTATTACGACATTGCAAAGGGATTTCTAGTTTCAACGTGAAAAGTTAATTCACACTTACATTAATTACGCAATACAAAATTTAGAAAAAATACATAAAAAATTAGGATAGATGAAATCTCAATTATTTAAAAAAAATCTCACACCAAATCTACCCGACGTATAAATTATCATCCTCACAAATGTACAAACACCATTAAACAATGTTTGCAAAGCCGTAATGTTCTCTGCTACATAATGAAACAATTTTACTCTATTTTGCTGCAGAATGCAATAATTACTAATGTTAATCGAGGCATACTAGCACAATACCACTTAAATCGCCACAGCTTAAAGTTTCCGTGTTTAATTTTGTAATTTTCCTTGTTCTGTTTTCGTTATTTCCTTCTTTCGCTAAATAATTGTTATTCGCTGTCGTTGCGTTTTGAAAGCGCACCAATTACATCTGGCGCGGAATTAAGAATAACCTGTCAACACCGAGGGGAAGATTTCATTTAGCTCATTTCAAGCTCTCAACACTTCGTCATCCACGATGGTCACCATCCAAATACACATCCACGATGGTCACCATCCAAATACTAACAGAGCCCGAAAGTTGCTTAACTTATTTTACTGACGCGTAGATAAACCGTATGCACTAAATTCCACTTCCAAAAAAACCTTTCAAATCATGCATTCGTGGCTATACAATAATCACTTCATTTATGACGTTTCGTGCTCCAGCGTGAACCGTCAATATGAAAATTTTCCACAAACGTTGTAAACAACGTTTTGCAACAAGTTTTGCATCAAGTTCGCTGCCTGAATATTCTGCAAAAGATGTATTCAAAATAAGTAAACTATTTACCTTCAATAAAAGTAAAATTAAATGTGCGTGGCAATCTGTGAAGGCCAAATTGATATTCCTGTGATATTTAATGAGTATCGTAAAACTTGAGAAAGAAGGAAGAAAGAACGAAATGCGTTGTTTCATTCACCGTATCAAAATCCATGATTGTTCCGGTTCATAACGTTGACCGAGCACTGGCTAAAGCACCCGAAATGACAATGCATTTTTTAACTACAGAAGAAAGAAAATTGATCAATGGCCAGATGAACGAAGAGTGCACCAATATTCTAACTCCTTTAAATTTTATGGTTTTATCAGTTGTAGCAGAGGTATTATGTAATGTAATTATGTAATCGTTATAATTGGTCTAAGTATTTACCATTTAGCTATATATTTTATGAATCTCAAATAGTTAACCTAATACAATTTTCCATCTAGATGGATATACTGATTAACTAATGACTACTGTTTAAACGATATAAAAATACTAAGAAATTGCGAGAGGGAATTTTTTTGCTTTGAATGGACCTATTGAGTAAATCTATTGATATTATATAACACCCTACAACGTATTTCAAAATTTAATGTAGGTGTTATTGGAACTTCCATTCATAAACAGTATTTATTTAGGCATAATTCTGCTACATCATTGAAAATATTTCCGGTATTGCCAGTGGTTCCTTAAATAGATTTCAAGAATAATATTATTGCTCCAATACTCCTGGATAAATGTCGTTATTGCAGTCATTATTGCATCGCCAGTGGTATTTCTTTAAATTGAAACGAGCAAATTTGTTTTGAGTCGTCTTAAATCAATAAAATTCTAACTAAATAATACAAATAACTTAATAAATAAATAAATAAATATTTAATAAATTAAAATTAAATTTCAAGGTGTAACATCCGCTATCCAACTAAAGCTATGTCGAAGATGTCTCTGTAGGAAACAAAATTTTCTAATAAAAAACCACCGCTGAAGATATGTTTTTAAGAAAAAAACCAAAAAAATTAAAATATCCCTACCCTATTATTGAAACTATTATCATGCGCAACTTGATGAATAAGTTCTGTCTATATTTAGTTTTGTATGAAATATGAAATAGCAGGTCCAGGGTGCGTTTTCTTACCCACATTCTTCACTCACGATCCACAACGAGCGCTCTAAAGATTAAACACGCAACCATTACCAAGTGGTCATGTTTTCCAACGATCATATGATCTACTCATATACTGTACATGTACATTGGGTTTGTAAAATGTACAATCACAACGATCATAGTGTAAATCAGTAGGGCTGTTGCGAAGATCACGAGGCAATGATTTGATTCGAAGCTATGAATCCTAATTACAAGAAGTGAAAATAGAACGAAAAGCGTATGCTGTGTTTAACGAAAAATGAAATTAGTTGTGCGTCAAAACACATAATAAGACTGCATAGAGTTTCCATTCTGAAATCGAAATCGAATAGAGTTAGCCCTTTACAATATGGAGAGATATACTCTCTCGTGACACATTTTTAAAAGCTATAAGCCTACTGAATTTGATAGAAAAGATAATTGGTAAATAAGGAATTGATTATATAGTACAATGGGCATTTATAATTACCTATAACGTGTGATATTATACATTTATGCTTAGGTTAAGTTTTATTTCTATGGTGAATATTCTATGGTGAATTTAAATAGTCACTTCCTACTATAATGCGTATAATTATAATATGTCTACAATTTAGCATAACGTTTATCGTCATTTTTTATTTCACTTGGAAATTAAATCGGTGTTTTTTAAACTTTAACAAGGGCCAGCTAATACATTGCATTTTTTCTAAATTTTTAGCAATATAATGTTGCAAAATAAAATCTCGTACGTAATTGCAGATATTTATACCTTCCCTTTTGAATATTACGACAGAGTGTTTTCAGCTGGTAAGCTCTGTTGTTGAATTGGTTCCTAATGCTTAATCTTTCTCCTAGTTTAATGTACGAAATCTCTTCCGACCACGTCAATACATCTGAGATGAACTAAGTGTATGGTCAGGTTAAACGTAGCTGAAGTTAGATCATCTAAAAATTATCTGCATCAATGAGACTCAATCCTGAGATTCTGTATTACTATTGCATTAGATTTTAGTTTACTATACGAAGTGCTATTTAGCGAATGTCTAGTGCTGTCTGCAAACTTAGTTCAGGTTCAGTAGGTTCTCCAATTTATTTTATTTTTGAGCCATCTTATCAGGCTCTAGTAATAATAAATCTGAAAAAGTCAGATAGAACTCATTTTTCCACCGAAAGAAGTACTTTTGTTATGTATAAAATATTGATAAGTTAATTTCTAAGCTGGGACTTCAAATATTGGGTTCTCCAGTTTAACTGTTGCTCGAGTAGTTAAAAATAAACTATTTTTGAATATCCATTTAACGTATTCTTTTTCAATAAAATTTTCTGAAGAGGGGAGGGTGATTGAGGACTGCTAAAGTTTTTAGTAGAGTAGCAAAATGTAATTTTTTTCCAGGGACTCTTAAGTACTTTAAGGGAAATGCAATTTCCCACCGTGTGTCCAATTTCTTTACTTATAATATTTATTACCTTATAACATAAATAACAGATTTTAAACTCAAATTTGTTTTAATAATATACTTTAAAATATATATTCGACAATTTTTTCTTTAAAATTATCACTGTTAAATTTCGTAAGAATCTTCAAGAAAATTAGACCAAAAATTTAGTTTATTTTGTAGATTGAGGATAATATTTTGATGATTTAACCATAACGGTTAACGCAGTCGAGTGCACAAGAGAAATAAATCCCATCTTACGTCCACTGCGCCATCTCTTCTCTGTCAACCGCTAATACCTCAGCCGTCTACTGCAGATCCTTCATCTCAACTCAACCCTATTCACCGAGAAACGAAATTACATTAAGAAAGCGTCTTTTACACAATTTTAAATCAGCAGCATGTTCGTTTTTACGATATATGTTTAAGTAGTGCATGTAGAATAAGCTTAGTGCAAAAAATTAGCAAATGAAGGACTTTTCTTAATAGTTATAGATGTTGTCATGGATGGCAGTGGCACTCCAATAGTTATTAGGTTATGAAATAAATATGTTTGTGCTGGTCGATTTGTAACCGAATGGTCGGCATGATGACACTCTTGCCCAATAAATAATAGCTATAGGTTCTAGAACAGACCGAAGCGTCTGTGGCAGAAGATTTGTGGTAAGAAAGTAATCGTCATATTTGGCTTTATATGTACGGAACTTCAATGAATCCGTTAATATTCACGCTCAGCAAATAAGCAAGTAATCATAATAGTCTGAAATGCCCTGTCAAAACATGGTCTAAAACTATTGATACATAATTTTCGGCGATATACAAGCACATAGACCCTGGTTAAATTGTGATTCTGAGAAGACGATGATGATGAAGATGACAAGTACTTAGAGAAAATTTCAGATATATCAGATGATTTTCCATAAAAATATATGCTCAAATGGAAAATTTAATCCAGATTTAGCACTAAGAGTATTCGTCATAATTTGTCTGAATTATTGACAACCTTAAACTGCTAGAGGCCTAAAAGGCGGCTCCATGAGCATTACTTGTGAAAGGCAATGAAAAGGCTAGTTAAAAACCGCTTTTCCCTTGAAAACTAAGAGATATGAGAAATAAGACGAAGGAAAAGTCAAATTCAAATTTAAAGTTAGTTCCCTGCTCGCAACAAAACCAGTGACGTGGAGAGCACTGCATTTGAACTCTACATACTGATCCGCTGGCGAGTTACTTCCCAACAAGTCACCGGCTCAGCCCAAAGACCTCGAGGCTTGGAAATGGAATAGCGGATTTCATGGGTTTAGCCTGTTATTCAGTTAAACAGCAATTAGAGTGCCACTATCATCCATGACAACATCGAGCTCTTTTGAGTCAAATCCAGCTTGGCGAGCAAAGGGTAGTTTAAACCACTGAATAGTTACATCTTTGTATTGCAAATGACTAATCCTGGGATTAAAGTGTGGCTGAGCCTTTTAGCGAGTTGCACCACTGGTCTCGAGGGATCAACTCGCGGATTAGTTATTGACTGTGATGTAAGTAATACGTAACAGAGGCTGTCAGCTAACCCGAGAGTTAAGCCTCGATTTATCAAATTAATAAATATACGAGTATAATACAGAGAGAGAGAGAGAGAGAGAGAGAGAGAGAGAGAAGAGCGATATTGTATGGCTGTGGAATCATAGCGCAGACTGACGTGTAATAGTCCAATCACGGGTAGTGCAACTGATAGCCTACGTGTAATAGTCCAATCGTAGGCTGATGTTCTTATATTACTGTAGGCAACATTTTCAGTCAGGTTATGATTTTCAATCACCTGACTAGGCAGCACTCATAGGTAGCACTCATAGGTAGCACTCATAGGCAGCACTTATAGGCAGCACTCATAAGCAGCACTCATAGGCAGCACTCATAGACAGCACTCATAGGCAGCACTCATAGGCAGCACTCCTAGACAGTACTCATAGGTAGCACTCATAGGCAGCACTCATAGGCAGGCAGCACTCATAGGCAGCACCCACAGGCAGTACTTATAAGCAGCACTCTTCTGTTCATTTATCTCAAGGTATCGCTAAGTAGCAATGCTTTTGAATTCACTCAACTAATGTTCATAATTTTTAATTAGAAACGATTATATAACTATGGAAATAGTTGATGATTGCAATAGGTAGCAGTGGGTTAATAGCATATGGAGCAGTCTCGAATTCCAAGTTAATCAAATAACTATTTACAAATAAATCCGCTTCACAAACGCTTTCCAAATATTTAAAATCAATACCGTACTTGATTAATCCTTAGTTAAGAGTCGGCTTACTTCTACTATTACTAGTTTATTTATTTTTGCTTGATTTAACTGGAGTCATGCCAACGGAATGTCTTCGAATAGATCGCTGCACCGTTAAACCTCCACTGCCGGAGTGTCCAGCCTCTTCCTCTATAGCCTCCAATCTGGAACATTCCACGGACAAGCTACGTCGACGGCGGGGCAACTCTGGAGGACATAGGAGCAGCTGTAGAGTTTGCTCTCTATAGGGCCCTGGGGCAGGAAGTCCGCCCACTGCACCTAGATCTTCGTTTGAAGGATTGGGCGCAGACTCTGAGGGGAACCTATCAGGACTCTCTCGTGGTTGATAGAGAAATGACGTTCCTGGGAGAGACTGAGCCCTGTTGATCCAGCGAGGATAGGCCGGAGGCGATGAGGATTTCTCTCTATCCAGAATTGCCCCTTTTGCCTCACCTTCCTCCATTGCCACATCCATCGGACCGGAAGATTGGATAACTAGCAGTCGAGGATTCGACGCTCTTCTTGTTGTTCTTTCTGGGGAAACAGGAGAATTTTTTTCCATGCTGGGTATTTTCGGTGGTGGATGTAATAGCGGCCTGTTACCGGGATCTGATTTTCTCCGATCTCTTACTCCTACAGTTAATCTTGCCGCCTGACACATGGAAAAGACGTAAGGTTCTTCCGCCCTTGATTTGAACCTGGAGACAGCCGCTGCCTGAAGATGCTCCTCATCTGGTGACGGAAGATGATAGCTGTCATGTTTTGGCAGATATGTGGTTAGACTTAATACTGGTTTGTCTCTCAATGTAACACCGTCGACAAGGGGAGATACATTGGCCGAGAGTGAAGCTCTTGATATACTGGTTCTGTCCAATCGATTCTTGATCTCCTCAGTTGCACAGATGCTGTAGCGATGACGTGGAGAACTTTCGTCCATCTTAATGGAAAACTCTTCCTGAGCTATTCCACGTCCGTCTGCATCTGTTTTACAGATTGATGGAATTGTGCGCTTATTTTTGTTCACATGCATTTCAGTAATTTGGTTAGTTTCAGACACGTTGATTTCTTTTCATTTAACTGAGCAAATTCATGCTGTGTTCAGAAAACTAGAATTCTTGAACATAAATTATATTATGTCTGCACTTGGAACGTTGTTTCTTCTAATTAAGTCACTTAAGTTAGAAATTCATTTTCTCTTTTCATGTACATAACAATTAGAGAGTTTAAATTGGAGTTTTTACATAATCTCTTTTGCAGGTTTGTCTTTTCAACGTTACTAACAGGTTGTTGTTTTAAAATAGGTTGAAAGTTTTATTTTGATGAAAGAATTAATTTACGAAGAAAATTCAGATGGACCTAGAGAAAACTCAATTTAAGAAGAAAATCCAGATGGACCTAGAAGCCTTTGATTATCTGAGTCCATTTCTCATCTT
Organism: Enchytraeus crypticus; assembly: GCA_905160935.1. Classification (NCBI taxonomy): domain Eukaryota; kingdom Metazoa; phylum Annelida; class Clitellata; order Enchytraeida; family Enchytraeidae; genus Enchytraeus; species Enchytraeus crypticus. Next base: position 241,390 of record CAJHZI010000674.1, on the reverse strand, counting down.
ATTATTTATTCATTTGCGTCTGAAGCCGAACTCGTTGAACTTCTGATTTTCTAGGTTTTCCTTCAAATATAAACGTGAAGCTTGATCACTTACACTTAGATGTATGTATTTACATAGTATCTTCAAAGCTCATATAGAGAATATTCTTTAGACATTTCGATTTCGTATAGTCTACTTCTAATCGTTATATTAAGATATCAAATACAAAACAAATACTATTGAATAGTACTATACTCAATAAATATCTCTGAAAATAAAAAATAAGTTGAAGAGACATAGCATAATTTTAATTTTTGTCAGTAATCAATATCGATATCGTTTGCAATATAAGGTTTAAAGGAGCTTTTCATCATTTTGCTGATGTATCAGTAACTTCCAAGACGAGAAGTGTTATACATATAACTCTGACTTTAAATGTGCAGCATTATCTCTATTGTTTTGTCAAGTGGTTGGTCCAAGGTACCATTCACTGTCTGCAGGCACGCTTCATATGGAGCACACCATCGATCAATACGTTTATTCATTCTCAAATGTTATGCCTTATCAACTTTAATGTAGCCCGTAGATTAGGAAATATGGCTTCTGATATGGTCCAGATGTTTCCCTCAGTTCTTGCTTAGTCGCCTCTTACGACACATGTAGTTTAGGTTTGGTCTATTTTTCTTAATTGAATTGGACTCAACACGGGAAATATGCATGCTGAAAGAATATCAAACAGGAGAGAAGAAACTAATGAATAACTAATGAATTATCACATAGCACATCGAAAAATATATTTCAAACGGTATAAAATTACTAAATACTATTCATCAATTAAAAGCAATTTTAATAGCATTTAAATGAAAACAATAATATATGGAGTTCACAATAAGTTTATGGAAATAAATAAAAATGAGATATCTAAACGCAAACTTGAAAAATATTGCATCGGAGAGGTTTACATAAAGATATTTCGTTTCAACAAAAGGCCTTGATATAGGCCTATTGAGGTTAGGAGGTGTTTCCGGATATCTTTCTCATGTCACTCTCATATCTTTCTCCTATCTTTCTCATACATTTTTCCTATCTTACTCAGTCAGCTAAAACAGACCGTTATTTTATACGAAAAAAACCGACTTTTTCAACTTTTGTATAGTTCTATTTGCTAAATACAGCACTGCAGAATTGCAAGTTTAGAAAAAGTAGAAATATTGAAATTACGTAAAATGAGATATAGTGCTATTAACAATGTTGCGTAATTTACGTAAATTTCTTAAATGACGATTATTTTTTGTGAAACTTCGTAAGCATAATAAGCTTTCTTTGTAACGTAATTTCATGTATAGTTTTTGCTATTTCTAACTGCCTATTGCACTTACAATTATAAAATAACTACATTTATTAGCTCCAATATCAAATTCTCGGCTGATAATCATACTATCTCTCTCTGGTGCTCTGCAGTGTAGCATGTATTAGGTAAATGTTCCTATCGAAGTCACATTCATGTTTACTACGATTATTCTGTTATCAAGCAAGTTGATAACAATACCAGTGCTAAAATTTAACCAATTCTAAAAACCAAGCTTTAGAGTTTGCAAATAGTAATATTAAGAATATTCCTAGACTGCCAAATTTGTTGGGCTTATATATATATATATATATTAACGTTAATATAATTACAAAAATGTTAGTCATTTTTAAGTGGCTAATACTTAATTGAATGCAGCCTTTTAGGGAAAATTCAAACATGCCTGTCCGCCGCCGGATAACAGTTCCTAGTAACCCGTTAGGTTGTGTGCGGTGGTCTAGTAACCCGTTAGGTTGTGAACGGTGGTCTGGTAACCAGTTAGGTTGTATGCGATGGTCCGGTAACCCGTTAGGTTGTGTGCGGTGGTCTAATAACCCGTTAGGTTGTGTGCGGTAGTCTAGTAACTCGTTAGGTTGTGTGCGGTGGTCTGTTGCATCCTACTCAAATTTGTATTTTTAATGTGGTTTCCCGTTACCGTTAGCAGATCCTGTTTAGTCTCCTCTTTGTATAGGGGCAGATTTCTCAAAAGGAAATTCGCACTAAAGGCTAAACTGTGGCGTAATTCAATGTGCTTGAGAGACCTAAATAGTAAAGTCAAGTACAAAAATTGTGCCATAATTTGCAAAAATCTGCTTAAAAATCATGAGACTTCTGTGGAGAAAAAAGTTTTAGCAGCAAATGATCTGGGTAATTTTTTTCGATACATTAACTCGAAACTGAGCTGCAAATCAGGCGTGGCTCCGTTAGTTGATTCTAAAGCAATTATGTTTTAAACAACCATATCAAAGCAAATCTGTTAATCGAATATTTTGCAAGTGTTTGCGTCAAGGACAACGGAACTACACCAAGCATTCAACCATTACATTTAAAGAACATATTGTCATTTATTCATTTTACACCAAGCCGCCTATACAACACTATGAAAAAACTCAAAACCTCTTTTTCCTCCGGGCCAGATGGGTTTCCTCCCCTATTTTTCATAACTCTTGCGTCTAGTCTGTTATGTCCTCTCTCTATTCTCTTCCAACATATCTTCAGGTTAGAAAAAATTCCAAGTATTTGGAAGCACGCTTACGTTACCCCGGTTTTTAAAAAAGGAAAATCTAGCTTAGTCCAAAATTATAGACCTATATCTTTAATCTCTGTTACCTGTAAAATTTTTGAGAGCGCTATAAAAGTCGATCATATTAAACATCTATCTGTAAACAATCTTATTACTAGAGATCAGCATGGTTTTGTAGCAAAGAGATCAACTTGTACAAACTTGTTGGAAACGTTAAATGACAATGAAAAATGGTTACTATACAAGAGTTGCCTATATTGATTTTATTAGAGCATTGGATTCAATTTGTCACTCAAAATTGATTCATAAGTTGTCAGTTGTGGGTATCAGTGGCTCTATGTTGTCTGTGCTTAGGTCTTATCTTGAAAATAGAACACAACAAGTAAAAATACAGAATGCTCTTTCAAAACCTGTTTCAATCCTAAGCAGGGTCCCTCAGGGAAGCGTCCTTGGTCCTGTTCTATTTGTAATATATGTAAACGAACTGAGCAATTTGTTTTCTGAATCAGTTAAGTCAAAATATTTTGCTGATGATGCTAAAATGTACAGCGAAATTAAGTGTGCTGCTGATTTAACAAATTTTCAACATTGTCTTGATAAACTGTCAATGTGGGCGAACGTATGGCAACTGAATATATCAGTCACTAAATGTTGTACTATGGACATTTTATCCAACAATCGATTAAATCTTGACTTGTCTTGCAAAAATTCGATAAATAAAATTGATATAACAACGTAAACCAAATCCGCGATTTAGGTGTAATAGTTGACGCTAAACTTTTGTTTACTGCTCATATAGTTAAAATAGTTTCCAGTGCCAAACAGAGAATAGCGTTACTTTTCAGGGCGTTTCTAACTCGTGATTCAAACTACCTTCTTGTAGCTTATAAATCATACATTCTTCCGCTCCTCGATTATTGCTCCCCAGTTTGATCATTGTGTGAGAGACATTATTTTATTGGAAAGTATCCAAAGAAGCTTTACCAAAAGACTTTCAGGTTTTTGCTAAACATGCAGTATGATGCCAGACTTAAGACGGTAAATTTAATTACCTTGGAACGAAGGCGACTTCATTTTGACTTAATTTTCTGTTATAAAATCTTGAATGGATTAGAGGAAGGGGATATTGATAGCTTTGGTCTTGAGTTCTCTAATAGAAAATAAAGGGGAAATTCTTTTAAATTAGTAATCAATAATTCTAAACATGATACACGCAATTACTTTTTTCTTCCAGAATATGCGAACTTTGGAACTCCTTACCAGACAGTATTGTTTTAGCAAATAATGTCAAATCTTTTAAAATCCAACTGAAAGATTTTGATTTTAATAAGTTTTTAATTTTTAAATCCAATACCAAAAGTGACTAAAGTATAAGCCTTTATATATATTGCTAGATTTCTCGGTATGAATTGTAATGTATGTTCATTTTAGATTAATCACCGATTAGTTATACAATTAAAGCAAACGTACATAATATTTTAAGATTTTGTATATGCTGGTGTTTTAAATTTTATTCGTAACAAGTTTTAATGTATTAGATACCTTTTCCTGCTAATACGTAGGGGTATTTTGAAGTAATTTTATGCTTAGATTGATTGTCTTGACTGCTATAAACTTTTAACTGCTTTATATGATTTATTTAGTTATATGTGTTAGGGCACATGTTAGTGCCTTCGTGTCCTTTTGTGTCCTTTTTCGCTTTATCTCCATGTATTTCTGGTGTACGATTTTACCGAAGTGAAATAAACGTGATTCAATTCAATTCATTTGCGGTTTGTGTATTTACTAGTGGCGCAGAAGATAAAAATTTGCTAAGTTCGGGTAATATTCCATCTATCAAGCATTTAGAGATCACCCCTTTAATCTTTGCGCCAAGGTTATGTTATAATAACAATTTTAGATATTTAAAGGGCGAATTGTGTAATTTGAAATACATTTCAATGATTTACATTTGTATTATTAACTGTAGCGGAGTTTATTTATAGAGCTCAATTATCAGAATGTAATTTGACACTATGTGCGGATTGATAACTTTATTGTTATATTCTGAAATCAGTTTTCTTTCATATAAATTTATACTTCCGCTGCCAAATTTGCTTACCAAATTTGCTTATTAAATTACGAAAGTTACCTTCGAAATGGTATTCAGTTATTTAACCTAAATAGGCAAAAACAATTAGGCCTGTCTTCAAGCTATCTTCGTTATTTAAAATTGCTCGATTACTGTTATAAGAATTCTGTAACATTACAGGGTTCCGATATATCGATTAATTTCCAATGAAATTCATGTCCACCTAATATATAAACCATATATATTACATCAACATCGTCATCTTCCTTTAAATCCCAATTTTTCTTTACTACATCCTCATCTGCCTTTCTCACAATATGCTCATACCATCTCAGTCTCGACTGAGCCAACCTATCTCTCATCTCCCTAACATTAAATTTCATCCTCACATATTCATTTTTCATGGTGTCCTTCCTAATTTTGACACACATTATACGTAACTTTCTCATTTCTGCCACACTAAAACTCTGTAAGTGTTCCCTTTTTATTGCCCAACACTCCGAACCATACGTCATTAGTGGCCTTACCACAGAACGATAAAATTATCCTTTCAGTCTTCGTGGTATTTTCCTATCATACAGCACTCCACTAGCTGCTCTACACTTTACTCACCCAGTCTGAATCCTACTATTATCCTATTATTCTGTATAGTTAACTTGTACAAGGGATGGCAAGCCATTACAGCAATGGTTTGCTTATATTTGGTGTTGTAAGAATTGGAAATAAATATAAAAAATAATAAAGGCTGCAAAACCTGACTTAAGTTAAATGATAAATTACTAAGCAACGACAAGAACAAAACTCAAATGGAAGCAGATGTAATTTAAATGTCACAGGTAACCTGAGTTTTTTTCTAAAGGATGAATGAATATTTTGCAATGTCGTCATCCACGCAAATTTAAGATCAATGGAGAAAATGATAAATTAAAAATTTAAAGAACTGAAAACTGAAGTTTCTTATTTGTGGATTTTAATTTTAAATATTTAAGAAAAATGTGGTTTTTTTTCTTATCTACATTAAAGAGTAAATTAATATTTTGCCATATCATATTTCAAACAAATGTAAGATAACCGAAGAACGCAATAGATTTGCCTAACAAAAGTATAGCATGTGAAGGTTAGTATTTGATGATTTTAAATATAAATTCTTTAGCATATTTTGGTCCCTTTTCGATGTAGCATTGAATGGAATTGACGACTGCTTCAGTTGACAGGTGTAATTCATAATACTGAATGCTTCACTGCATACGAAGGTGGCTCGGTAAATTGAAGATAAAATTTTAGATTTCTATAGCCGTAGTTCATCAGTAAAATATCACGACAATTTCGAAAGAAGAGTTAGTTTTGATAGTTCAGAACTCTTTGTTCAATACTCCGCTATTCTAAGTTCAAAAACGTCAAAAGAGTATTTCTCACTTTCTTATTGTAAGGGTCGGTTAAGAGCAAAGTAACATATATCATAAAATTTTAAAGTGAATATATATCATTAAATATATTAATAGTTTAATACGCGTATTATGTATAGTATTATGGATAAATGATAAATGTTTTGTCCATGATTTGATCTTTAGATAGATAGATAGAGGTGGAAGGGCATAATAGACATTAATATATACATTGACCCATTCAACAGTTCACAGTCTAGTGTTCTCATTCAATAGAACACTAGAGGAACACTTAATCTAGTTTAAAAAATTCAAAGTCTGGTTAACATTTAAAGTCTGTTTTAGTATTGGAAACTTGTCAAGATATGTTCTTTTTAATTCTAACCGGTGATCTTGTCTCAAACAAGCAAGTGTCCTAATAACTCGGTCATAAAATCGTTACAGATTAAATACACAGAGTTATAAAATAAAGCCCTTGATTCAATAAAATAATTTAACCACGCTCTATATCATTTCAGCGTCTGAGTGAGCACTGGATTTGAACCCACCTATAGGCCTATTACATGTATTTTTGGAATTATACTATAAGAATTTATATTGAGCTATACATGTACAACATATATTTGATATAATTGAACTACATCTATGCAGGAAATTTTAAAATATGAAAAATTATATTGCACTACAAAACAACAAAATAATCCATACAATATGGGTCTTAAATTTATTCCGACTTTAGAGTAGATCCTAAGAAGTCTAGAATTTAAATGATTTACTACATACATGTATATGGTAGTCTATTTCGTTGATATCACGCCTACCATACATGTATATCTTGTGAAAGTTGATAGGTTTAGATTTGTTTTATAGTGTTTTCAGATTAAAATTAATTTTAAGTTATAGTTTAACCAGCATTGGTATTGAATTCATTTTTAAGTTAAAACGCGTTATCTATTGTATCTAGGTCACCTGCTAAAAACTGCTCAGAACTCAATGATTGCTTTTAATAACTTCAAATTATGCTGAAGAAAATTAGACAGAATCTAATTGCATTTAATAATTTTCAAGCAAATGATTTATTTTCTATTATAATAGAAGACCAACGTTATTATTGTTACTTTTTTGGATATAAGTAGGCTAACCATTGAAACCACTTATCATCGCTATAGAAACTAATTATTGGCAGTATTGTCAACTTCTAATTCATGCAGAGAAATTTAAATTAGACACTGCTTCGACTTTTGTCGTCTCATTTTAGCAAATTCATCCGAATTAATTCTTTCTGAAACTTTTCTAAAGAACTTCTTCCAATATACCTCTACGCTTTCCTTTGCTTGATAATCAACAGTTACATGTACTGTATCTCTGAAATTGACGATCCCTTTAGGTCTTAAGGCAAGAATAGTCACCTACCTTTCCAAACATTTAAGTTTATATCTTCTACTCAAGAAATCAATCTTGAATTCATTCTGTCTATAGTCAGAAAAAAGAATCAATTTAAAACCAAAATATCTTTGATAGTTTGCATGGTTACACATGTGATATACGGCATGTGTTACATTGTTACATGGATTTCTTTCTTCGCTTCTGTTTTTTAATTTAGCTATGTCGCTATTGTTAGGCATATTCTCCATTGCTATTCGTAATCGTTGAATTTTGATAGCGCATAGCTCCTGGCTGGTGCGGACTTAGAGCAACCTTCCAACACGTTTGGGATTTTTCATTCCAAGCTGTTAGCACTCGGTAATTGGACATCTGAGGATCTGAAAGCAGTGGCTGGCGATGCGTGTGGATTTGAACCATGCACTTTCCACTGCGTATCCGTAAATCTATACCATCTAGCAACTGCTTCAACGATTTAAATTTAAACTAACCTCTTCATTCATTCGTTCATCGTTTAAAAAAGTAAAAATCAAGTTTAACGTTAGTTTCCTGATCGATGGCATGCCAGTGATGCGTAGAGCACTGTATGTAAAAAAAGTAAACACGCATTATAGTGAATAATCAACTATGTCAATATCTATCACTTTTAACACCACATGTTTAAACCGTTAGGCAATTTAGACCATTTTCCGTTTAACCTGTCCAGTGAATGTTCGAGATTTTACTCTCAGATCAGCGCGGCCGGGATTCGAACCCACGAGGGTTCAATTCACCTCAGGATTTGTCATTTAAAACTTCATGACGTTACCCCCACGCTATTTAGACATTATATTATGTATTTGTATCCCGCATCTGTAGATCCACTGGAGAATAACATGTCAGCAGGACATTGGCTCATCCCTTTATTCCATTACATTCTGCGAATGCATACTTATTCTTTCAATATTATTAGCTTCGAACTGCTATTATAACTGTTACTAATATCAATCATTTTCAATTTTGCAGACGCGTAATGTTAGGCCAACATGTATATCTAGAACGCATTGACATTTACGTATATTGAACGATTATAAATGATATTCTGTCGCGAAAAGTATAAAAGGATATTTTTTACAATTTGGATGCCGTCTCACCTTTCATTATATCTGACGGTATTTCTATTCAAATGTCCATCCTTCAATCTTTGTAATCAAATGATGAATTTGACCAAAATTATAAATTTACTACATGTAGTAAATGTTTATTCGCTAATTAGCCAAACCATGCTTTGAGGATCGGAGATGAGCTTCACTATCTAATTAAAATACTTTACTTACATGTATCTGTCTTAATTATTTATATCAATCTTATCTACCTTTTAAATTAATTTCTATACTGCTAAACATCATAGCTAATTTGGGCGTATCCATGAATATTTGAAAGCGGGGGTCCGAAATATAAATTAGATCATGTCCACATTTTTGCTTACGTCTACTCCTTCTCTGGGACAGAGTCAAATTTTTCTTTTTCCGTTTTACTCTAACATACGCATTTACATACAAATAGCTATGAACAGAATGAAAATTCTGAGAACGGGCCTTTGCCCCCTCCCCTCGATTTTATCCGCCACTCATAGCAAATATTAAATTTTTACTTTTAATATAATATTGTTTCCATTTAATTAACAGTTTTAGACATACACACACACTTTTACACAACAGTTTCACTGTTTTTTTACATACTTTAAAATGTTACAAAAGTTTTTGATGGAAGATGGAATCTTTCACATAACCAGATAGTCTAGTAGCTATAACTGCCTATTGTGTTCGGGTCACTGAAAAATAGAGCAAAGGTAACTGCAAAAGTCTTTGGAAGTCACTAAGCATGAATTGAGGAAGGTAAAGGGAACCAATTACGCTCTAGTCTATGTAATGTAGCAATAATGTGTGAATATGGCCTAGCCTCTTTAGTGATTATATTTTGTTCATTGACGATCTGCTCTTTATTATGCATTAATAGCAGACTCTAGAAGTATATTCTCTCCATCTCCCTCCCTCCCTCCCTCCCTCCCTCCCTCCCTCCCTCCCTCCCTCTCTCTCTCTCTCTCTCTCTCTCTCTTTCTTTCTATCTCTCCCATGCAGGTCAGCGATATATAATTCATCCATACAGAAATTTTCCTTTCCGAGACATTTATATACTAATACTAGTATCCGAATTTATACCAATTTATTTTACGAGAAGAGTAAATAAACTATATTTTTTATAAATATTTATAATTGTAAATGGATTTAGTTTGTCCTTGCAATTTGTAGTACTCCACAAACTGGCACAAAGTACACATTTTCTAAATGGCATAGACTGGAAGATTTCTGATTGCGCAAACAGAAATCTTCCAATCTCTGCCATTATTATAATTCGACATTATAATTGACATGCGCGCTAAATATAATTTCAATAATGAAATATTTTAAGACAATATTTTGCCCACTGTAATAGATGCAATTCATGTTGTGTTACCCCAGTTGTGTCACGATTGCTTTTGAGTAGACCAACAGTAGACTGCACGTGTCTTAAAAGGTGATAAAGCACTAAGAGCCAAACCATCGCCAGAATGAATGAGCATTCGGTTGGAATGTAAAAATTTACTGCACGATGCATTAGGGGGACAATTAAGGGGACGATTTGAGGAACAATTAGAGGAACGTTTAGATGGAAGATTAGAAGTACGATAAGAGCGACGAATTAGAAGAAATACAAATGGAAGCCCATAACAGTAGTTTAAGCACAGAATTATTTCAATCTCTTTTCTCTCTCTCTCTCTTTCTCTTGCTCTCTCTCTCTCTCTCTCTCTCTCTCTCTCTCTCTCTCTCTCTCTCTCTAATGTTCTGCCATGTGACACGCCCAAGGTACATAGTCGTTCTCAGAGTATACTTTAACTCTCAATAAGAGCACTCCATAGATCAACAAGTTAATCACTTACAAATGCAATGTCTTGTCCATTCCTTATGTGGTGTATAGCTTGGGAAAAGCAGGCTTCTGAGGTGATTTCCCGTGGTTTTACTTAGTTCTTGCTTAGTCGCCCTGTACGAAACGCGCAGTTAACGGTTGGTCTATTCTTCAATACAAAGGTCACAGCACGGGAAAGGTAGAGGCTATAAAATGAAATTGCTTCAATACTTTAAACTATATTGATTATATCCGGATCTTAGAATATTTCAATTTATTGTTTCTTTAATTTTATATTAAAATCGACTGTTATTTAGAGAAATATGCGTATTTTTTAAATTCTGCCTGAAAAAGTAGCCAAGCTTACTCATAAGAGAACTAGTGTGGTGATACAGATCGTTTTGCCAACTCAACTGAAGCAAAATCGTGTTTTACAAAGAAACAATATTTTTAAATAAAGTAGTAGATAATTAAATAATAACGAACTAATTAGAAAAGAAATAATATGTACCTAAAATAACATTTATTTATTTATAACAATTTTCAATATTTCAGTGTAATAATTAATTCTATACAATTTATTACTACGTATTAGCCTACTCTATAATGTGATACAATAGGTAATATGTAACTCATAGCATGACTGATTCCTCAGAATATAATTTAAACGCATAATATCTCTACCATTAACACTGCACTCAATACTTTACAAACACTGGCAATTACGTGAAGCCTATACGTCCTGATCTCTTCGACTTAATGGTGGTACTGTCAACAGAATGCCAACTGGAGTGCCCTTCAATCCGTCCCATTTCTATCTCTTTCTCTATCTCGATCTCTCTCTTCGTCCATGCGTTTATTTGCCTCTAAAGCAGCAAAGGGATTGATGCAGTGCGCTAGTGCCACCCGTCATAAACTGAGCAGCTAAATTTCGCCGCAAAATAATACACATTAACTTCATGTCGAGCCTGAGCCTGATCTGATATACTCGTGTACATCAGATCCTGCTGAAATTCACTCAAACTTTATTGTGAAAACTATATTTAAAAGCACCAGAGAAAGTGGTGTAGTGAAAATTTAAAGAAAGCTTACTAAATGTGTTGAAGAAAAACAATGGTGAATTGAACTTTATAAATTTATTAACGTGTAAGATGAGCAGTTTATAGGATAAACAATTTTTGTCTCAAGCATATATTAATTATATTAAATATATATAGGCCTATATTAACCAAAGCAAACGGAAAGACGTTGTAAGAGTATTTGCTGAACTCTAGTTTCAGAATTGATGAATGTCAAATTTTCCTCCTAGAAATAAGATATCTGGCGAATTTTAGCCGCATATTTCAACGTAGCACACTTGCTATTTTGCATTGATCTTATTATTGCCTTTCATTCTGTGCTTTTTCTAACCCTAATGACCGTTTGGAAGCCCTCTCAGAACTTTAGATTTCTAAATAGGCAGCTTTTTATTAACTAGTACAAATGGCAATCTCATTGCTAAAAATAGACCTGCCATAAAATTATCTAGCATTCAAAAGATTTTAGAATATTTATGCTATTGCATTCTGCTTAATATAGCTACAAGTATATAAATGTTATGCAGATACTTAATATTGTACGATACTTCATACATGTGCATTGTACATTTGTACTAGGCTACCATATAATAAATAATTAATAGTTGGGCTGGATGCAAAAGTTTTATAATTTTATGCAAAACGAAAGGTAGGAGTGCATTTTCAACATCCTGAATTTGCTTTCATACAGCGGATTTTGCATTGACTTAACTGTAATACAGACTCCTTTTCTCTTGATTGTTGTTATTTTACTTACGTTCATATATTTTGTTTAGTTGTTAAACTTCTTAGCAGTGGTACAAACAAAGTATTATTGGTAGATACAGAATGGTACTGTCTTATCGCACTGCCTACTGACAGGTCCATGACATATAATGCCTCCACTCAACTCTGTCTTCCGCTTTCCTCTTCATGTCCACCTATATGAGTGAATCTTTAAATCAGCTAACATACCTAATCTCGACCTCCCCCTAGGCCCTACCTCCCTTTCCTTCCATTCTTCCTTCTATAGCCTCTTTAACAATGGTACATAAATAGTTAATTTTAAAGTTCATAGTAAATAATATTCAGAAACGTTATATACATACAAATAGTTAAATTAATATTACATAAATATGTTATTACAAAATAGTTAATCGCAAAGGTACATAACAAATTAATTTGCAATCTGACCTTTTAAGCATGTTAATTGATGATTAGATTAACTGTTTTATTCATATTCTCATCAGTACATAACATGTATGAAGCTTTCTTCAATTTAGTACTTTCATTAGCCTAGATTCTCTTTATATACTTAATTATGACAATAGCTGTTATTTCCCATGATTCTCATGTTGTGTTTCTGTTGTATTAGGCCTACTTTTCGTTCATATTTAGTATTTCTACATGAAGTTTAGTTAAATATTTACTATCTTTTCTTGTTAAATGTTTTAAAGGTGTAGCTTATAAAACTTCATACCTACATGTATATCAAGCAGTTCATCGAAAAATGAAATTAATTTTATTTAGGTATAATTAATTTTATTTAATTAATTTTTAAATTAAATTTACTAAATTTAATTAAATTAATATTATTGTTATTATTGTTTTTATTATTATTTCTTTTTTTACCCCGGTGTAAAGAACCTGGGGTTTGATAAAAACGATTCGAGCAATACGTGCTGAATCGCCGCCCGGCTACTCGATGTCATCAATCGGCTTAAAAGAATTGTTGAAGCAGACTGCATTAAATCTTTGCAAAGTCATGGAAAGCCTTTGCCAAAGAAAAGATGTCTCTCGCTTATCGCCGGTTTGCTCTGCAATAAGTCTGCCTATGCCATTAATAAAGTCAACTCCTTCGGGATTCATCGGGCCCATGGTTTCAATATCCACCGGAACAACTTCATATCTTAAGGACAGATCACGGTATTTATCCAACTTCCTAGAGGCGGCATGAACAGCAGCACCACCGGCTGTGACTGAAGTCGTATTCAGGTAGGAGTTTGCCATAGTGACAATGACCGTGACGTCCCAAACGGCACATTTACCGTTGCACCAGGGCACTAAAGTCATGCCGTCCGGACGCTTGCCGTCTGATCTGGACAACCCACTTGGTTCCTTATAGGAAGGGATGCCTGCTCTCGAAAGTGCTCGCCATATTATGTCATTTAAATTGTGATGGCGAGACATTCTACCTGAGCTTCGTTTGCAGGAGAGATTCTTTTTATTATTAGTATTATTATTCATCATCGTCATCGTCCTCCCTTGAATCCCAGTTTAACTAGGGTCAGGATACGAATAGACTGTCTCAAATCCTCTATGCCCTACACCACACCACCAGCCAATCCCCTATTTGAGACTTTTCCATTCATTTTAATTTTTGTAGCAATTTCTGGAACCTAGGCGCTCACCAACCGAATGCCCTTTCTGACGTTGGTAGGGATCTTAGTATTATTATCATTATAATTATTACTATTATCATTATTATTATTACTATTATTATTAATATTATTATTATTATTATTCCGTAGTCAGTCCACATGATGGCATTTTAACTTTGTCCGCTGAAAGTTAAACGTTACTGATTGCCGCAGGGGGTGACATTGTCCTGAATCCACTGCTTTTGGCTCCAGCAGCGCCGGTCAACACTTCGTCTGTTATCGAACCACCACGACTGTGACTCCCCTCATCAGATGTTGATGAGGCCATTGTGTCTCTGTTGGGAGAACCGCTTTGAGAAGTCAACGTCCCTGAGATTTGGATTGCTGTTCCTAGAGAATTCTGGGATAGAGTATCCGCTTGATTAGAGCTCCGCTTTGTAAAGCCTGATAAGCTCTGCCTCTCCGCCTCAGCTTGCCCTGAGATCAACATCTGGTTCAGACTGTGACCCTGGAACTGTGGTCCCGGTGAAAAAGGCCCCTGGGACGCAGATACATTCTAGCCTCGAGTATCTTCTTCTCGCTAAGGATCAGCCCAGACAATTAAATTATATTCAATTTAATTAATTATAAAATTATTTGAAGGCAGAATATTCTTAAGAGCATTTAGTTTTATCCATCTGTTGCATAGACGTTAAAATAGATCTAATAGATCTTCGAGCATCTAATAAATGTATTAATTTATTACTATTAAGATCTGAGCAGACCACAGCAGAGTAACGGTTGAGTGGATTGTCAATATCGACTTTTGAAAATAAATCAACTCTAATCTGTCTCTTTTCCTTTACTTATCCCCTATCTCTCTCTCTCTCTCTCTCTATCTCTTTCTCGCGCGCACTATCTCTCTCTCATTTTCTCTCTCTCTTTCTCATACTCTCTCTCTCTCTTTCTCTATCTCGCTCTGCCTCTCTCTCTCTCTCTCTCTCTCTTTTCATTTATACATCCTCTGTCTCTGTATCTTTTTCTGGGCCAGTAGCATGTCGTTTAATTGTCTGCTGTTGTAGTAATATTCAAGGATAATTCTTGGAGTAGGCCTACACTTTCTTTTGATCTTCTTTCAGAAATAGGTTATAGTGCCCATTTTCTCAGAAAGTTTTTTTTGCACTCAATCCTAATTTCATTGTTTACATCCTAATGCAGATAAAGGAAATAACGATTTTGTGGCTTATATTGCTCAGTATTTTTCGCAAAATTTCACAGCTGTAAAATAAAAGCAAGGGGAAAACCTTTATTTCCGGGCAACTTGAATTCTGCTAATGCGTTTTCTCTGGTGCAGACACGGATTTTATATTGATCGGACTGAACTAGAGGGTTTACTACCACCATTTATCTAACATGACAATTTTCGAGACAAATGTAACTATTTCAGAGTCGGATCCAGGAATTGTTTTCGAGATAGACCAAAAAATACTTTTGGACTTTTTTAACGGGAAGACGTTTTTTCTGGAGGTGGAGCTACAGAAAAATTCAATATTTGTATGATTGACTATAAACGGCCAGCCTGCCCCCACCCCTGATCCGCCACTGGCAACTGATTAATTGAATGTTAAACTTTTAAGTTAGCAAAGTTTAAATAAAAATGCATAGAAATTTCGAGGTAGGGGTGGCATCTTGGCCCCCTGGATCCGCCGTTGACTAATTTATTAGTATTTTAATCTAATACCGTTTCAAAAGACCCTCGCGCACTCAAATAAAGTGAAAATTGATGCTAAATTCATCTAATTGTATTACAAATTTGTAGTAAAAATATGTTTAAACATTTCGATGTTTCTGTTATGTTCTGTGAAATGGAAAACCAGGTACATATTCCTACACACAGTCTTATTTCAAACTCCATAAAGAGCGCAACAATGATAACCAAGCCCTTTACATGCCCTTTCTATGTTTAAATGTAGAGTAAAGCTTTGCAAAATATGCCTTTGGGGAGGTATTCTTTGCCTTTCTCAGTTCTTGATTAATGTGTTCAATAATGTGTTAATAGACTCAATCGCCTATTAGAACACATGCAGTTTACCTTTGCGTTATTCTTCAGTGGCCCAGACAAAACACGGAAAATAATATCTGTTATCTCTCTCTATAAATGCATTTGAAGCCAGCTTAATGTTCTAGGGTTTAAAATTACTAACTGCTTATTGTTCATAAAAGGATAATATAATAAAGGAATAATTACTAAATAAGAATATTCCAATATATCCTGAAATTTAGAACATAGTTAGGTTCTGTAATTTCTCGATAACAATCTTGTGCACAGCACAGATGTCTTGTATCAATAAAACTGAACTAATTGACAGCTTGCTTAGTGCCTAATAGTAAATTAGAGTTTTACCCAAAATCGGATCTACCGTCGCAATATAACTTCATGGGTTTGACAATGCAACAAATGCAACAAGATTGTTATATGGATGAACAAAATGCCTAGTAACGATGTGTGGGTTGCCGTCGTCAAATTATTTCGTTATATTCTCCAGCTCACGTACCGGCCAGAAATCACATCCTTGCGAATCTTCTGTAGGAAGAGAGTAAGGTAGCCTCCCTTCTCCTAAAAATTTTCTATTTTTACGTATCTTTTCCATATTGTTAAATGTTTCTCCTGTTTTAGTTTGCCTACTTCGGCAATTTGTGGCATAGGAATAATAAATCTCCTGCCTGAGTACAGAAGACAAAATACTCGACTTTTGCATTTCCGACTGTCGTCAATTTTATACGAAGTGTTTGTCTTTTCTTTCGAAAAATCTTTTATAGGTTGTTTCCAACCATTTCCAACCAGTATAGCCATTTATCACAATTATCAAATTAGGTCTGAGAATAGTTTGACACCTTCCAAATTCAAGAATGCAACCAGAACTGTCATTTAAATGAGCGTACTAAAATGGAATTGTGGTACGACTGTGGTATGACCAAACTAATATGACTACTGAAGTTTAGCGCTTTGGTTGTAGTTTCGAATTCATTTCGAAAAGCAATAGTTGGTCGGTCGCTCTGCAACTCTAAATATCCGAGAGAAATTAGTCACAGTATTCTGAAACATTTATTGAATTGCTGCTCTATGTTTTCCTATAGGACGTGTTTTCATTGTACATGTAATTCTCAGTATCTCTAGTTTGAAACGGTTAGCTCCTATCTTACATCTGCTATAATGCTGCATTAAAATTGTATTAAACCTATATATTTTTATTCTATTAAACTGTGTCCAATATAAACGAATTGTCACAATATAAATGTAAGTAATAGCTGCAATATACTTGTAAATATGATAAGTCTCAATGGTTGATCAGTATCGTTTCTGATCCTACTAACTCTTCCGCATTGGTCAGCATAACCTTGTAGTGTCTAGCAGTTTGCATTTGTATATTTTGCAATGAAAGTATTTCACTTCAATTGTAAAAACTTGTAAAGCCCATAATAACGCTAGTTTCATCTCTCAAAAACGATATTAATGATGGGAGAGACCAGGATTTGAACCCTCACGTAGGCCTACTGATCCCGGTCTGATATCTTACCGACATCGCCACGGGCTTCAGTCAATGACGCTGTCTGAGAAACTATGAGAAAAAAGAAACATTATTTTCTTTTCTTCTTTCTTCCAACATATATTTTTGATATTTTTTTCAATTTTTCAGAGTTCAAATCTCTGACAAGAGCAATATAATTCGCAAAACACGATTCTGTTGCTGCTGTAGATTTATCTGTTTGAAATAAAAACCACTCAGCCAAAAATGTTTTCTCAACTTTTCATTAAATGTGTAAAATTGGCAAAATGAAAAGTTTTATTTTCAGTAAAGCGTTAACAAAAAATTGAGTAAGGAATTCTACTTCCAGGTTACTGAATTATAATAATATAATATAATATAAGATTAATTTTTGAACCGCATAACTGCTGCTTTGTATTCAAAGTTTAATCATCATTGACAATGTCAAATTAACCGAAGTATGCACTTAGTTTGACAGTAAATTTTAAGAATAAAATTACTACATTTTCCATCAATATCTAATTATACGATAGGACGTGTCTTCTACTGTGTTAGGAAAAATAAAGACATAGCACTATGCTTGTATTAATGTATTGATATTGATTTCACGAAGTTGTTAGCTGCTTTATGGGATTTTAGTTGCATTTATTCAGGATATAATGCCATTGCTTTCGAGCCTTTTGTGTCTCATTATACTTTTCCTTCATTTATTGCTTGTGTATGTTTTAATTCTACCTGAAGAGAAATACAAATGATTCTGATTCTGAGAAAAGACTGAAATGTAATATAGACTTCAACCAAATATAAACTTTCTCTTGCGCAGTAGTAGCCGATTAGAACAAAATAGACCAATCTCTGCGTGTTTCTCAAATTCGTGAATCTATTTCAATATTATAGTTTAAAATTTTCTCACAAAATATTAAAATCTTCAAATTATATTCTAGTTGTTGAACGGTTTTTATCAAATCTTTCAAAATGGATTAAGAAAAATAATGATTTCAAAAATTTAGAAATAAATATTAGGTCTATATAGTATTTAGGCCTACTATATTTTCTCTATTGTCGTTTAAATATCAGGAACGATCTGCAAGGGGCCATAGTTTAATCCTAGTCTATTGCCTGCAATATTCTCGTTTTGGTTTTTTGTATTTTGCATTTTTTAGGATCGACTAATCGACGACTGTATTTTTTATAAATGCGTGTAGATTACAATTTTTCAAATGCCGCTAAATGACAGTCAAAACTAGTTTCAAAGCGTAAATATAAACGATTACATTTTCCTACCAAACAGTGAAACTGTACAGTTAGAAGTTGAACAATATACGCATAATTTTATGCAATTTTCTCGTGCACCGATATCGCATTATTAAGACTATAAACACTTCGAAAAATCCAAAGAAAAATATTTCGTGCAAAAGGGCAATAGACATCAACATACTACATTTACCTTCAAACTTGCCGTTTTTTCTGGATCATTCTCGAAATTACTATACAAACCTGAAAAGGACACTTACAAAAAAGATATTTATCGATATTTTTTTATTTACTTATATATTTATATTTGTATAATTATTTATATTTATTTAATTATTTTTATATTTGTGAAAAGATGCTTCTCTATAGCATAATTGTTTAAATTCTAATTTTAAAAATCGTATTAGACTTCATTCAATAAGAAAGATGCCTCTGTTGGTGGCCAAGTTGACGAGATGATGGTCTAACAAAGAGATAGAAGCTGACCATGGCTTAGAAATTTAAAATGATCTTGCTATTTTAATTTAATGTCAAACCCAGAAGCCTTCGCATCAAGAAATCCCGGCCAAAAGGGATTGAGCCGTCGGTCGATGGGACGTTTCCGAATCACGCTAGCCCTTACTTCCGATCCTCTGCAAACATGGATTATTGGATTCCAGGAGAGGCACGACAGATGGAAGAAAGTTCATTTAGATACAAACCAGTGAAAAAGTAATAATCCCAGTGCACTTAGCTTGTTTATAAAATGCCCATATACTGCTCGGAAATGTGATTTTTTTGTGTCAAATTTATCATGTCTCTGAGCAATAGCACAGATGACCGCCTAGACCCCCGGAGTATTGGGAAAAGGCTATAGATATTGTGTGTTGAAGATAGCATTCTAATTACGTCCTTGTTTTTTTTACATTTAAAAAAGTTGATAATTAGTCTCTCTCATGTATGATACTGTATAGCATTGTATGGTTGATGCATAGTTAGTTAAATTTTTTCCACGGTAGAATTATACTTATATATATACACACACACTTAAAGGCCTATACAAATAAATTTATATTTATATATTTACAGAATATATATGTATATATATACATATTTATAATCATCATCTTCCTTGTTGAATCATCATCATCTTCCCAGCTTAATTAGGGTCGGGATACGAATAGACCGCCTCAAATCATCTCTGTCCTACATCAGATCATCCATAATGCAATCCCCTCTTTGAGACTTTCCATTCGTTTTTCGTAGCAATTTCTGGAGCCTAGGCGCTCACCATTCGAATGTCCTTTCTGACGTTGTTGTGGATTATTGTACCTTAGTCGCCTTCTACGACACGTGTAGTCACTGATTGGTCAATTCTTCAAACATCACGTTCACAACACGGGGAACATATATATATATATATATATATATAATGTTCCCCGTATATATATATATATATATATATATATATATATATATATATATATATATATATATATATATATATATATATATTTATATAAAATGTTCCCCGTATTGTCTCCGGGATGTCTGAAGAATTGACCAACGGGTAACTGCACATGTATATTTATTATATATATATATATATATATATATACACTGTATATATATATATATATATATATATATATTTGTACAAGTAGGCCTATATGCTTTTGATAAACTGAGAACGGCAACAGGAAATCTCCTCAAAGGCAACAATTTTCTCAAAGCTACATGCAAAGTAAGGATAATGCATAGCCTACTGTAAATTGATTAAAGTTTGAATTATGTGGTGCACTTCATGGCGCTTAAAAATGGATTCTGATTACGACTGCGTAGCTTGAACCTGCCAGTTGATAGAATACTAGAGAGAAAAAAGAGAGATATCTCTGATTGCAAGAAAGAATAAACCTATGAAAGCATAACATTAGGCGACAAACACATTAAAGCTTCTGGTATTACTGTTTGATTTACGATGTTATCAGCTTTAAAGTCGCACTTTATTATTCATGCGTTGTTAAAAGATTTCCATTCTATTAAAGTAGGCTATTGGTTAATGCGACAGTACTGCCATGCTATTTTCAAAAGCACCAAAGACAAGAAATATAAGTTACGAATGCAAATTTTATTGAAATATAATGCAGTCTAAAATTTAAGATTCTCAATAAAGCTCTGAACAATTATTTCTCAGTAATTTTAAATATTATTTCTTCAGTAAAATAAAATTATCTCTTTTCTTTTTCTAATATATATATATATATATATATATATATATATATATATATATATATAGTTCTAGTTTATATATAGTTCTTTAACCTTAGCTTGTAGCTTTTAGCTATATATATATATATATATATATATATATATATATATATATATATATATATATATATATATATATATATACTTGCTCTTGCTCATACAAATAATAAGATTATAGGCGTTACACCCCTTCATATACCATGAGGTCCCGCCCCCCCTACCCCCCCCACCCTCCAGTCAGCTACGTCGGACCTGCAAGTTAGACTTATTACAGTCGCACCCATGTAATTAAATCATAAAACTTAATTCATATCAACCAAATTTGTGTTGTCGCATGTTTTCCGGTCTCACGATTTCGTAAATGCTTTAAGATGAAATGCGGTTTCTTAATACCTGAGAAATAATTTTTCAAACTTGGGAAATCTTGGGAAATTTGTCAACAATTCTTCTCTCAACTCGGGAAATTAGTTTTTTGTAGGTGTAGCACTGTATAGAATGGCGCATAGACATTCATAATTAATATTGTTTCTTATGCTTCAATACTTGTATATCTAAACTTGACTACTTTGAGAATTATTGCACATTTGAGACAAAAACTAATCGACAAAGAAGATCTCGTTTAAAATAGATGTTAAATATTCATTACACATTAAATATAGGAGAACAGGGGACATAATATCGAACCCTATTATTCTTATGCATACCGATGTAGCTATGGCATTTAACCTGGATGCTATGCTGCTTGAACAGTTGGTCACGAATATGAACTTAACAGACATTGTGTGAACAACTATTGTACTGGCAGAGTTGGTTCAAACATTGCGTTGGCTCGTTGGTCTAGGGGTATGATTCTCGCTTAGGGTGCGAGAGGTCCCGGGTTCAAATCCCGGACGAGCCCTATCATTTTGCTTAACATAGTTTTATACTCGCTATATCTGATAAACCTCAGTAGTAATATTCACACAAGCTAAATATCCTTGTCACTTATGTTCGTATCACTCTAAACCGGACCATAAATTTACTTCTACAGTTTGTTTCTGGAGGCATCTACGAAGTATATGATAAAGGTAATGGGAAATCACCTCAGAAACTATATAAATAACATACATTGATTTAGGAAGAAGCATTTTAAAAGTATTTACAATTAACTATCTAGTTTAAAATGACTTTTATTCATAAGATCCCATTTAAGTGATGATTTTAAAAATTAAAGTGAGTAGGCCTACATGTTATGTTATATTATGTCAATATTTTCTAACAGACATTATTTTATTCTCTTTGCATCTGAAAATCCTATGATTTCTCTTGGTTAGTTTTGGTTATTAAGAAATTGTTCACACCTCATTTTTAAACAATTGAGACTGATTAGTTACAGTGTACATTAGGCCTATGCTACTAATTATGCGTCAGCTATACATGTACACATTATTTCTTATGATTTGTATTTCTATTCTAGACTAGGAGGCATGCCCATACATTTTTCTTTGGAATTAACTACGAATTATATAATAAGAATTGATAATTTAATAATTAAAATATAAATAATTAATATATATTTCTCAAATTAACGGTTGCATTAAAGAATAGTTAATTAAAGTCATAGCCTTTCGAGATAGCATTAGATTTTTGGTCGATGTTCTCGATAGCGGGACATGCCATTACATAGGACACTGCAGACAGAGTTAGCAAAAAATTGAGTCCTTTGATTAGTTTAATCAACTAATGATTTATTTATAAAGGCAAGCAGGAAACTAGAAAACATACTGCAACATTCAGATATATTCAATGCTATGACAAAAATATGACAAACTAACTATATTGGACATAAATGTATATGCCAGGTAAATTGTTATTGGCAAACTTGTCTGTCCACCAAACGTAAAACACTGCATTGATACTTGTAAATATACAGTAAAATATGATATAAGCCTACGATATGATATAAGCATACGATGTAACATTTAAGTAATGAAGAAAAATATATGAAAGGACATTGTAATCTCATGTACAATGATTACTATGTGCTATTAAATATGTAAGAAATTGACACACAAAGCACCTTTAATCTTTTTCAGTAATTTTTTGCAACAAAGCTAAATTCAGTGTACATATTTCTCCATCTAAATTATTGTTAAGCTCATTAATGAGTTCATAAACAACTAACGTGTTAATTCTATCATCAAATTTATGATTTTCGTTCCAAATATTAATTTTGAATATTTAATAATTCAATTTTACAATTAAAAATGTAACCGCTTATATTTAAATCATTAACTTTGAAACTTAGTTTCAATTCGAACAATGAATCTATTTAATTACTGTTTCAGATTATACTGTATACGATAGAGTACAGAGTATAATCTGCAGACTGAATATAGAGACTGTCGAAGAAAGTTTCATCTATAGACGTTCACAGTTAGACGTAGCTTTGTCACCTCTTATCAAGAACGCGACCGTTGATTTCTGTTCTTGACTTTCAATGAACCCTCAAAATAAAATCACGCGTCACGTCTCATAACCCAACCAGGACGTTAGAAGAGAATTGAGCTCTCAGAGTATCTTCATTACGACAAGAAATATGAGCGCACATCTCCGCAATGAATTAGGCGAGCGACGGTTTCCACTCTAGTAATTTTACTTCTAAGGTGAAGATATTTCAGACCATCTAAATCAATCTACAGGCTATGGTATGGAGGTGTATGCTGGTCCAATTAGTCTAGCTCGTATATGGGTAACAAATGAATGGCGAAGCTCTGGAATATATTAAAGGAAATTTTTCAAGGAAAACCTTAAAAGATGCGCGTTCATTATGTTAATTATTGTGCAAGTTAATTTTTAATCGGCTTTATGAGAAATTGAAATCGGGATCTGTTGAGTGAAGTTAACGTAGATGCCTCTTAATTGCTTATTCTGTAGGTTGTTTGCATTATCTAGTACCTTTAATTTGCTTTTTGTACTTTTAGTTGTCCATAATAATTCTTGATTTTTTGCTAAAGTACATTGCATGTAGTTTATGTCGTAGAGCAAAGCACTGCAGACACTCTTAGGTTTTAATTTTGATATCGCTTTCGAGGAAAGTGACGTAAAAGCTGGTAAAGCTAATGTTAACGTCAGTTTCCTCACTCGAAAGCGATGTCAGTGACGGGCGAGCCGAGGTTTTGGAATTTTGAATCCCGCACATACCGATCCGCGGTCGAATATCTTACCGACATCGCCACTGGCTCCAGCCGTCAACATTAGTGTTACTTCACAGCCTTTATTGAATGATAGATTTACTGATGTACATGTATCCTGTGTAATAATGTGAGTCTTTCAAGAAAAAGCATAATCTATGGGTCCTATAAGTAGCCAATACTAGCCATATATAAAAGTATCATGACTTACTAGTCAATGGATACTATTTGTTATATGAAATTTTTGATATTTTGAGATTTCGACTAAGTTGTCTAAGTATAAAGTCATCGAGGGACCCGTGGATGCCTATCCCTTCGATAGAGCCTCCAGTGAACGTCATAGCAGGTTTATGGAACTCTTGATCAGCGTTAAGTAACTATACTCTTCCATTCTTCCACTCCACCCAAGCACTCTCCCGTAATGGAAGGACTTCAGGATGAATTTAAGCAAGATGTCGTAGCCAACCCTCTCAGATACAACTCTCTCCAGTCTCCAATTAGCCGATATATGTGGAATGAAAGATTAAATGGGCGTGATGAGAAATCTATAGAGATATGAAAATAATTCTACAATGTGAGCTCAGCCGGTGGCTTATGGCAAGTATTTCGACAGCGAATCAATTGATGCAGAGTTCAAATTCAGTTCTCTATCCGTCACTGATAAGCTATTCGAGCAGGATACTGACGTTGAACTTAGCTTTAGAGTTTTTACCTTTACAAATGTTGAATTGATAATGCTTTAGATTAATAAAGCTGTTTCCGATATTTACCTTATTTCATGGACAGTAATTTATGTGTATGGCTGCCATAGGTTGTACAGTATTCTGAAGCATAGAAGACAATTAGTAAACGTATTTGTTATTCTTAATAATTGCTACTGATTGTATTACCTCAAAGAGCTTAGTCTCTTTTGTGGTAACTCTCTTCCTGATTATTTGTTTAGTTTCTAGTTACGTATTCTGTATTTGTTGTTTATTATATCATGGAAGATATAAAAAAGGCTGCATAATTCTCAAAAATGTTTAGTGTAGGGACACTGTAAAACGAGGAACTGATTGCTTTTGCGAGATTTTATGACCTAGATTGCTAATTTTCTATCGATTCAAAATTTAGAAATACATCAAGGCAGCATAACATGTCTTGTTTCAGATTGTCCATTTCGAATTACGAGCCTCTCTTTGCTGTCAAACGCTATAGGTCAGATATTGCGTATTTATCATCAAACATTTCATTTAATGATTAAATCTCAATCAAAGCGTGACTTTAGATTCCTGTCACTATAGTATGCCAGCATTAGAACGAGATATAGTTGAAAACAGGGATATATATATATATATATATATATATATATATATATATATATATATATATATATATATATATATATTGCTGTATATGTATATAAATAAACAAATATATATATATATATAATATAATATTGATATTATATATTATATATATTATTATTTATTATTATATTATACATTATTATACTATATTAGGCGACACCCATGGATGTGAAAGTCGACCGCAGAAGTATGTTAGGCGACCCACGTGAATTTGAAAGTGAACCGCAAGGATACATTTGGTGACCCACTGTCTGGAATGTGTAGGTCGACCACAGGAATATACGAGGTGACACACTGGGATCTAAAAGTCGACAACTGGTAAGTGTGAGGCTACCAACTGCATCATAGAGAGCTAAATAATTCAGAATTTACTGTAGGCCTACACGGCTAACTACAGTCTGAGAAGCCCGAGAACGGATAGGTGGAAGATGAGATTGAAAGCGATATCTGCTCATAAATCTTCTCTTACAAAAATTCACGCATTCATTAGAACTGTTCAGAATGCAATATAATTCATATCCGAGCTGCCATAAACGTACAATGTAATATCAGAGGATATTTCGTAGCGCCTTCATATTTAAAGTGTGTAGTATGTCAGATATCGATGATACAGGAATCACCTAGATACAGTAGATTAAGTTGAGTAGGCAGTAGACAAGCTTAGATCACAGACAATAAGTAGAGATGGGAATCGAGCCGAACCCGAACCGAACCCTAAAATCTAGAATTTTGACCGAACCGAACCGAACTCGAACCCAGACTCTGACCGAACCCGAACCGAACCCGAACCCAAACTCTGGCCGAACCGAATCCAAACCCAGACTTCGTCCAAACCGAACTGAACCAAACTCTTGTAGTTCCTTTCTTTTTCACCAGCCTGACATTAAATAAAGATAGTAAGAATAATGCAAATATATATTAGTTTTTGCATTTACATGTCTTGCAGCATCTAACAGCATATATTCAGCTAAGGCTGGTTCAGAAACAAATTTTAAAATGGTAGCGGTACAAAGGAATGGTAGCTGGAAGTGAGACGGGCCTACAGAAGATAATGGATAGTCTGAATGATACGGCATTGAAATAACGAATGAAGATTAACATCATAGAGACAAAAGTGATGAGAGTATTCCATAAAAATTTGAAAATGCTTGACTCAATTTAGGTGGATTTGTTCTTGTTAAATTCAAATTATGAATTTTTTCTAATTTTAGTGTGCTACCTCAATATGTTTGCAGCCAGATTTACAAATAATTATATATGACATTCTATATGTGCAAAGTCTATCTGGAGTAAATATTTTTGCACCACAGCAATGCAATATTTTCATAAGTATTTTCGCAACTTTATAATTGATCTGAGAGTTTACAATTTGAAACCTTAAGGTAAATTATTAAGCTTATTACTGATCAGTTGATAGCAAACGGTGTATATTATGATCATTTTTATGGAAGTACACGTGTTTACCAAATCATCTTTATTTGACATTTTTATGTTACTTAATTGCACTTTGTCTCTGAAATATTGGATCAAATTTTATCAAAGACATTTCCACTTAATTATAAACGTATCTAATATATAGGCCTATACTGACAGAAAAATAATTGATGAAGCATTCTATTTGCTCGTTATAATCAAGGAGAATATTTCAGATACAAAAATAAAGCTAAATATCTATATTATGAATATTTGCTGGTCAACTTAGAATATTTTACGAAATATACAAGAATAAATACCACTTCTCTCTTTTTTCATTGTTGTATTTTTACCCAGGTGAAAATGTGGCAGCTATTAAGACTTGATGAATTTTTAAGCATATTTACCATAAACCATTTTAAACATGTTTGCCATAACTATGATTATTATAAGTAAAGTTAAACAATTGCAACATTATCCATACCAAACCATTTCAAACTCAAATCGAACTCTTGCGAGTTGGAAAGCAAGCCGAACCCGAACCGAACCAAAACCCTTGTTAGAACCGAACCCGAACCGAACTTTCATTTTTAACGAACCGAACCGAACCGAACTCTCAAATTGTCAACTGCTAACCGAACCTGAACCGAACCGAACTTTCATTTTCAACGAACCGAACCGAACCTGAACTCTGGAAATTCATAAAATTCCCATCTCTACAATAAAGCATGTCTGGTGTAATTTTGATATTTGAGTGTCCAATTAGAATTTTAATCAATTGAAGATATTTGATGCTTGAGCATGAATGAGCAAATCTATTTACCTGTAAGAATATAATCTATTATAATATAATCCAGTGCTCTGTTAATTGCAGCTCCATGGGGCAAAATCCTACGCAGTGTTTTGTTTATCATTAAAAAGAATTCCATCCAACAATTAGTCAGATCTATTATATATAAATCACTCTAAAGCAGGAAATAAATTATGTTTTTTATAACCAGAGGAAAAGATATTTTACTTTAGAATTGCATGACTAGACTAACGTCGAGAAATTTGAAATCTGGAGATATGACTTCAACTTAGGCCCCTACGTGACTTTCAGCTTAAAATGGGCTGATATGGGTTAGAGTCTTAAAGCAAAGACCATAACTCCAACTACCAAGTCTCTCTAGTCAAAATCTATTCAATTATTAATGTTTTTCCCATTTATTATTTTAACTATAATATTAATAATGACGTTGTATTTTATGAAATGCCCGCCATGCATTAGATGCGATGGAAAATAAAAATAAAGTATAGTTCATTAATACTCGCAACGTTGTCACTGACGACAGTAGCATTTTAAATGTTTTTCCTGTGCTAGTATATTTTGGAGAAATTTCGTACTATCATTCTGAAAGCTTTCAAATTTCTCCACAGTCTCGTCTGAGTTTAATTCAACTCAGTTGCATGTGAAAGGATCCAAAGCAGCTCGCTGCATAATTCTTCATCCGGTCTTCAGAATTTTCGTATAAAAATTCCATCTTGATTTCCTGGTTGGAGATGGCATAGAGTACGAGGCCTGTTTCGTCGGCTAATTGCTTGCTGTCTCAGGTATCGATCGTCTCATATGCTAGGAACTAAACTCAGTTTTAATGGGCAATATTGCGGCCAATGAACCTAATTTGCTCCGTACAGAACTCCAAATTCCTATATCGTCTATTTATTAGTTTATAAATTTAGTATAAATTTATTTTAATTTGATATTTATTATTCATTCATAATTTTATTTGTTTATTAATTATCAGTTTATTTATTATATATTTATTTATTCTTAATTAGGCGAGTACATGTAGCCTGTGCCTACATGTAATCTACATGTACATTGTAGGTTACATATGTTGGCATAATTAGTAAATGGCCAATCAATTATTCCAGATTTCCACGTGCTTATGCAGTGTTTTCTGTTTTTCTCGGTAAAATTTTCATTAAAGTCCTTTCGAAGGATATAGTACCATATAAATAGGTCTATATATGGTGTAGTAGGCCTATATATAGTATAGGCCTATAATTATAGAAATTATGCAAATGCTGAAAAGTATCCAGAGCCCTGGTAAGTGTTTTTCAGTTGGTGGAGCATTAATTAGCTTGAATATGCATAAAATTGTAACATGAGCTGTCCAATATATATATATATATATATATATATATATATATATATATATATATATATATATAAACGTTTGAATATCTCAGGCTATTGTTAATATTTTCATATCAAACTTTCACCATTTACTAAAGGACTAATCTTTGATGAGGTGACCAATTTTTACACATTTTAACACATAGATTGGCCAGTTATGAAAGTTTCAGCAGAGCAACCCCCTTTTTTGAATATACTGTAAATAGAAATTGTAGTTTATTTTATTTTTACCTTGGAAAGGTTCGTTGTGATGGTTCAGAAAGAGTCAATTGTAACTGCTAGCATTACTGACTATTCGAAATGCTTTCCTCCAGCTGCTACGCAGGACTGCAGTAGCTTTTGGAAAGCTAGGACAGCCTTGTTGATTCCGACTTGAGGCAGTCTTTCTCAAATTGATTGTAGCACTTCCTGCAGTTGTGCTTTGTGTTTAGTTCGACTGGTGTTTCTAATAGAGATGAAGCATAGTTCCCCAGACATTGTAATCCAGAGGTTTTAGATCGAGAGAGTTTGGAGGCCATTCAGTCTTCTTCATTATTCATGAAATGCGGATTTCTCTCGCTGATCCATTTCTGTGCATGGCGAGAGAGAGAGACTCAATGTTTAATTCATTGACAATTACAGATTACAAATACAGATTTAACATAGTGTAGACCATAGTAACACAAAACTAGAAAATGTGCTGTTAAAATAAACACAGGTATGCAGATGTGCTCAAGGCATAGTAATCAAATAGCTACCAGCATATCGGCCACCAGAGAGGGTATATCCCTATCTTGCTGGCCACCGATAAAACATATAATCACTGATATAATCAGCGAGAAGTATGAGATTATCATCCTGCTGAAAGTTGAAACCATTTGGTAGAAGGGGATTGCAATCATAAACGGCTTGGGAAGTAAAGTATTGACGTAATACTGAGCGTTCACCTTTTCCTTCTCGCCAATGAAATACAATTTGCCCTTGCCGTTGCAGTAACCACCATTTTATGTAAAAATTGGGGGGTTGCTCTACAGAAACTTCTATAACTGGCCAATCTATAGATTAAAATGGATGAAAATTGACCACCCCATCAAAAATTAGTCCCTTAGTAATTGGTAAAAGTTTGATTTGAAAATATTAACAATAGCCTGAGATATTAAAACTTTTTGCAGGTGTTTATAAATCTGATTTCGGCAATCACTAAGTTTTTTTGCTTTCAACTTGGGGGAGCTTTGAATGGGACCTGGCGCCATATGTGTGAAACTTAGGGGAGCATTTATAGGACCTGGCGCCATGAGTGTGAAACTTGGGGAGCATAGGCGCCTGTGGCGCTGTAGGTTGCCGGGTCCATGCTACTGTAAGTTCGTGTAAATTAAATTGTGGGCCTATTTATCCATGAAAGTACTAGAGCAGGTCAATAAAAGTTAGGTCAATTTATTTTTGAGAATTATTGATTGATAGCTTAAGATCATACGTCTGTTTTTGTCATGACTACTCAGCCTGCTAGCTTGGTAGTTACGTAGTTGTTGCACTTGAACATTTTCACATTTGGCATGTCGCTTAGTTCTTAGTCCTGCTCTTCAAAGTTTTAATTATATCGCGATACAAAATTCGCTAAAAAATAACGATTAGTTTACTCAAATCTGCTCCTAATATTACACAACTCCCGCTAGTCGTACTATATGCAGTTTTATATACATGTTAATTTAGATAATTATTCAAAAAGCTCCGTCAACTTTTTAATATGAGAAAATATTGAGATATAAGGGCTATATTGCTCAAATGTCAAGGACATTATGAATTTAATGTAAACATTTGATAGTTTTAAAGTAAGTCATTAATATTAAACTGTTCTAATATTTATAAAATGGCTTCTGCGGCAAAGAAAGGTATTAAAGCAGCGAAGGGCATGAAGAAAGCTGCTGATCGTGTAATTCACCCGCCGTTTCTCAGTCTGTATATACCTGCGGGCAATGCCATGCCCGCACCACCTCTTGGGCCACAACTCGGACAGGTTATTTCAAGTAGATTTTATTAGTATGTTATTATATATATATATATATATATATATATATATATATATATATATATATATATATATATATATCAATATTTGATTTATGAATATCTGATTCATAAAAGATTTGTTAGTACGTTAAGGTAATTATGAGTGCCAATTCTTTTCATAACATTTAAATTTTGATTAGATACTTTTTGTATGCTGCATCAGGTCTATTTTATTAAATGCAGTTAAATTTATCATCTTTATTAAGCAAGAAGATTTAGGAACCTTCAGTCATATTTTGTACAGAGTTAACTTAGATAGTGAATAAGTCAAATTTACCGCATTATGTTGCTTTTATCATATTTCTGGATAAATATTATATAGACATAGTACTGCATCTATTTAGTATTTTTGGATTTCAGTTATTAGAACATATAATATGCATTATTAAGTTTAACAAGGCACATAGTGATGAGAACAAACTACTTGATAAGCCCGTTGGATGATTGAGTTTATAATACAAGTGCCAGATATGCAGATGTCATCAATCAATTCATTCAAATCTCAGCCAGATTTTCTCTAGCATTATCTTTTGAAGTGTGGAATCTAACACTAAACATAACTGAAGTTATAGATTTATTCTTAATAATAGCACTTGAACTAGTCAGCTTTTAAATGTCTCAATGGCACAGCACTTGGTAAGAGGCGTTGAAGTTTTAAATGACAGATCCTTATGTGAATTGAACTCATGTGGTTTCGAGTCCCGGCCACACTAATCTGAGAGTAAATCCAGGGACATTCACAGTACTGGTTACACGGAAAATGGAATAAATTGTTTAACGGTTCTAACATGTGGTATTAAAAGTGATCACTATCAACAAAAATTCAACATAGTTGATCATTTCACTATAATGTGCGTTATTATTATTACAATCTCTTAACTCTATATGGCAAGTTATGGTCAATGCTTAATTTAACATAGTCGCTCTTTTTATTCGTCTGCAAAATGGCATATACACGTTATATAGCTTATTCTTAATCCACAATCAAAAATTATTAATCAATAATTGGAACATAATCCTTATGCACATAATAATATATTATTTCTGATAAACTTATAAACAGATATAGATTTCTGCACTATTATAGCAAGAGTTTCAGATATATGGTTCAGATTTGTTTTCGCATGAAGCGGAAATGAGGCTGAAACAACGAAAGTCTTGTACCTTGGTTCTATATAGGATTTGGATCCATACTGAAGATGCTAAAGCTACTGTAGACTTCACAGTGTGTCTAAGCCTAATGGTTAGATGGGAGCTGACATTAATCTTGCAGAAGCAAAATTTGTGTATAAATTTGGTCAGTTACTAAAATTAAATGAATCAATATAATGAAAAGACTGATAGTCCTCTAGCTGAGCACTAGAAATTTAGAAAAAATTTAAACTTATTATTAATATTGTTGTTTTTATTATTATTGGTGTTTTTATTATTGCTATCAATATTATTATAGTAATAATAATATTATTACTGCATGAAGCCAGCGTGAAGCCAGCAGCGACTGGCTTCACGCTCTCCCTGTTGCTTCTTGTGGGCTATTTTTAGACAATGAGGCGATTCGAGTAGCTGTATTTTTTTTTTTTTTTTTTTTTTTTTTTTTTTTTTTTGTTTTTTTTTTTTTTTGTTTTTTTTTTTTTTTTTAGTTGGTTTTTTTTTGTTTTTTTTTTTTTTTTGTTTTTTTTTTTTTAGTTTTTTTTTTTTTTTTTTTTTTTTTTATTTTTTTTTTTTTTTTTCCGTTTAGGGGCGAAAACTTGCGAGCCTCACATGTGCCCCTGCGGTCTGGAAGTCGACGCTTTAGGTCTCCACGGTCTCTCCTGCAAACGAAGCTCAGGTAGAATGTCTCGCCATCACAATTTAAATGACCTAATATGGCGAGCACTTTCGAGAGCAGGCATCCCTTCCTATAAGGAACCAAGTGGGTTGTCCAGATCAGACGGCAAGCGTCCGGACGGCATGACTTTAGTGCCCTGGTGCAACGGTAAATGTGCCGTTTGGGACGTCACGGTCATTGACACTATGGCAAACCCCTACCTGAATACGACTTCAGTCATCAGCCGGGGTGGGGTGCTGCTGTTCATGCCCGCCTCTAGGAGTTGAGATAATACGTGAGCTGTCCTTAGGAGTGAATTGTTCCGTGGCTATTGAAACCATGGGCCCGATGAAATCCCGAAGGAGTGACTTTATTAATGGCATACGCAGACTGCTTGCAGAGCAAACCGGCGATAAACGAGAGACATCTTTTCTTTGGCAAGGCTTTCCATGACTTTGCAAAGATTTAATGCAGTCTGCTTCAACAATTCTTTTAAGCCGATTGATGACCTCGAGTAGCCGGGCGGCGATTCAGCACGTATTGCTTGAATCGTTTTTATCAACCCCAGGTTCTTTACACCAAAAAAAAAAAAAAAAAAATAATAATATTATTATTGTATTATTAGTATTGCTAGAAAAACTTAAATGAATGGATGAACTTAATGAGAAAATCTATTCGTATTGCGACCCTGGTTAAACTGGGATTTAAGGTATGATGATGATTATTATTAATATTATTACCAACAAAAACCTATATAACAATGTCATGGCTGAAGTCGGTCTTCATGGCTACTTTACATAATAAGTTCAGTTAAAATAATAAATTAAATACAAATAAATTAAAATTTACCATATGATGTTATCATATAACTTAACTTAATTATTTTGGTTCTAGAATTCACGAAGACTTTTAACATCAGTCTTTTAAGTGCTTTGTTATTATAATTAGTGATAGTTTTAAATTCATTGGCTTGCTGAATTCTGATATTTCTTTAAAGTTAATATGTGTGTTTGTTCTGCTGTTTTCAGAGAAATATTCCAATAGCTCAGTTCTGTAAGGACTTCAATGAGAGAACGAAGCACATTAAGGAGGGTATACCGCTACCAACACGAATAACTGTTAATGTAAGTATGTATACAGAAATGTTTAAAAATGGTATAGTGATATAATGCAGTTCCCCTGCATCCCCCCCCCCCATTGTAATCAATGCTTCCAGATCCTGTTATGCTTTCTGTATGAGTTCTTTCTGTATGAGTTTAGATTTTAAACCAATAGCTAGGATTAGAATTTGACGTCATTCACTACTGTCACCCTCTTTGAAGAAGAAACAAAGTTAACATCTATTTCATTTTTGTTTGCTTTTAACTTTAATTTCTACGTAATGTTTTGTGCATGAATTTATATATTTTTTGATTATCCTCACTCTGAGGTCTCTAGGGTGTTATAACGGGAAACTTTGGAAGGGAAACTTTGGAAGGGAAACTTTGGAAGGGAAACTTTGGAAGAATAAATTAAATTTAGAATATTAACTTACTTTAAACCTAGACTTAAGATATTTCATAAACTCATGGATACTCTTGCTGATCTCTGTGGTTTTCAAAGTTGTGCCTCCTGCTTCTCTTACAAATGTGGCAATATGCCATCAAATCTAGCAGCACATTTCTAATATTTCTATTTGTCATCATCTTCTCTTGAATCCCAGTTTAACTAGGGTCGGGATATGTATAGACCTTATCCAATCCTCTCTGTCCAACACCATATTAACAGTCAATCCCCTTTTTTTCATGTCTTTCTTAATCACCGCATCCCACGCCAGTTGCGGTCTACCTCTCTCTAGCTAAACATCCATCTCTTCCCTCCAAACCCATCTGCCTTTCTCACAGTATGTGCAATTCTAATATTTCTATTAAATTTTATTAATTTTGAGTTTAATGGTCCTAATATGAATTTGGTAATGCTCTTTCTTGTTTTCAGCCAGACAAGACATACAGCATTGTTATTCACAAGCCACCTGTGTCCTATTTTCTGCGTATGGCCGCAGGAATATCAAAAGGAGCTATGAAACCAAGTAAGATTATGGCTCATTTTAAGTTAAAAGTAGACTAATTTAAGTAAACTATATTAACATAAAATAAATTAACATAATTAACCAAATGCACTGTTCACTTGTTTTGTAATTAATTATACTGTATATACTGTAAACTAAATAATAGTGAAGGTTGCTGTTTACGAGACGATATTATTTGTGACAAATTCAATCCTGTGATCATTAGTTTGATGTTGAGGATGTGAACAATGATACGATGAACTTTGTAGTATTTGTTATATTGTCTTTTGTGGAGAAGTGGCTTTGTATTGTTAATTCTCAAGATTTTGTCGCTCTAATGATCTGTAGCCTTGTACATCGGAGCTGTTTGATCATTTGTGTTCATGGAGCTACACTCTGACATGGTTAGATTTTTTGACCTCTCAGCTAGTCAAACGTGCTAAAAAGTGCTCCTCACTGTTTACAAACGTGCTACAAAGTGCTCCTCACTGTTTACAAACGTGCTAAAAAGTGCTCCTCACTGTTAACAAACGTGCTAAAAAGTGCTCCTCACTGTTTACAAAAGCAAGAAATTCTGTTCTGACAGTTTCTTTTCTTCTCATTTAGTATGAGAACTTAGCAAAAAATGTGTTGCTTTGTTAACTTCACTTAACTTTACATATGGTTTATATATTAACATAAAATGTGATTGAGACACTAATATATCCACCAGATTTTATTATAAGTTAACTTAGCATAAAATGTGGTTGCTTTCAAAGTGTTACTACTACAGGTATACAGGATTTTTTAAAATATGAATTGTCCACTCTCGTTATACGCATTTACTGTTCTTAAGTAATTGTAGTATTTATTTGTTGTTATGGTATTTTTTTGTTGTTATAGTATTTATTTGTTGTTATAGTATTTATTTGTTGTTGTAGTATTTATTTGTAATTATAGTATTTATTTGTTGTTATAGTATTTATTTGTAATTATAGTATTTATTGTAGTATTTATTTGTTGTTATAGTATTTATTTGTAATTATAGTATTTATTTGTTGTTGTAGTATTTATTTGTAATTATAGTATTTATTTGTTGTTGTAGTATTTATTTGTTGTTATAGTATTTATTTGTAATTATAGTATTTATTTGTTGTTGTAGTATTTATTTGTGTTATAGTATTTATTTGTTGTTGTAGTATTTATTTGTTGTTATAGTATTTATTTGTAATTATAGTATTTATTTGTTGTTGTAGTATTTATTTGTAATTATAGTATTTATTTGTTGTTGTAGTATTTATTTGTAATTATAGTATTTATTTGTTGTTGTAGTATTTATTTGTTGTTATAGTATTTATTTGTAATTATAGTATTTATTTGTTGTTGTAGTATTTATTTGTAATTATAGTATTTATTTGTTGTTGTAGTATTTATTTGTAATTATAGTATTTATTTGTTGTTGTAGTATTTATTTGTAATTATAGTATTTATTTGTTGTTGTAGTATTTATTTGTAATTATAGTATTTATTTGTTGTTATAGTATTTATTTGTAATTATAGTATTTATTTGTTGTTGTAGTATTTATTTGTAATTATAGTATTTATTTGTTGTTATAGTATTTATTTGTAATTATAGTATTTATTTGTTGTTGTAGTATTTATTTGTTATTATAGTATTTATTTGTAATTATAGTATTTATTTGTTGTTATAGTATTTATTTGTAATTATAGTATTTATTTGTTGTTATAGTATTTATTTGTAATTATAGTATTTATTTGTACTTATTTTTAATTATAGTATTTATTCTTAATTAATTTTATTTCTTTGTAACTGAGCAGAGAACGAGACGGCTGGCAGGGTGACACTTCGACACGTGTACGAGATAGCTCTTGTAAAGAAAGAAGACCCTTGCTGGCATCACTCCTCTCTCGAAGAGATCTGCCGATCAATCATTGGCACCGCTGCATCTTGCGGTATTGAGGTCATTAGTGATGACCTTGACCCCAAAGAGTATGGAAAGTTTCTTGAAGAAAGGCGAGCAGTCGTTTCTCAACAGGAACAGGAATTACAAGAAGCCAAAGCTGCGAAGCTCCTACGTATTGCCCCGGCGTCGACGACTGCGTAGTGTGCTTGTGTTAAACTAAATTAAACTAAAAAAATAATAGAAGTTTCACGATGCTAGATATTCTATCTTGCGTGTAGTAGAACTGTGTCATTAACGATGTTTTCAATTATTGATTATTATTTAATAGTTGGAACTGCAAGTGATCGACAAAAGATGCTTACAGAGTCTGAGGGAGTGAAATGTTCTTTTTTTATTTATTTGTTAATCTTCCTAATAATTTATTTTAGATGGGGGTAATAATAATAATAATAATAAAGGTTTAACGTCCGTTTTCTCATCCAGGGATGATGTCAGGGACGTCCCCAACAGCACATATCACTACAGATCAATTCACCCAGACCAATCTGCGAAAGAAATGTGCTGAGGAGAAGTAAGGTCCTAAACGAAAGCCAGTCCGGTGATCAAAAAATGGCAAGGTAGCTTGATTATGTCTATGGTGGGAAAAGGCAAGTTTTAAGCTTGCTAGAGAATGTTGAAAGAGAAAAACAAGAGCGAAGATTAGCAGGTAAAGAGTTCCAGATTGTGGGTGCGGCGTAAGAAAATGGATATCTGCCCAATGACGTGAGAATATTTGGAACTGAGAGAAAATTGGCATCGGTGGAGCGAAAAATAATAAAAATAATATCTACAAGTTTTCTCCATTGCAATTATTACTTCATCAATTTAGGCGCAGACAAAGTCTTAGCTATTTTCTGTTATATTGAATAGAGTGCTACATTTATTGTAATGTTTATTTCATTTTAAAAAAGATTCACTATGAAAATTGAAGCTTAATCTAAAGTAAAGTTTGGTATGAATTATCTTTACATGCTACACTGGCGCATCATGAATTTGATTTCATTTAGACTTCACGTGTAGTGCCACTTGAAATGCTAATATAAGCTGTCCGGCTGGGTTTAGACTAGAGATGGGAATCGAACCAAACCCGAACCGAACCCTAAAATCTAGAATTTTGACTGAACCGAACCGAACTTGAACCCAGACTCTGACCGAACCCGAACCCAGACTTTGCCGAACCCGAACCGAACCCGAACCCAGACTCTGGGCGAACCCGAACCGAACACGAACCCTGACTTCGTCAAAACCGAACTGAACCAAACTCTTATAGTTTCTTTCTTCTTCACCAGCCTGACATTAAATAAAGATAGTAAGAACAATACAAATATATATTAGTTTTTGCATTGACATATCTTACAGTATCAAACAGCATATATTCAGGTAAGGCTGGTTCCGACACAAATTTAAAATGGTAGCGGTACAAAGGAATGGTAGCGGGAAGCGAGACGGGCCTACAGAAGATAATGGATTGTCTGAATGATACGGCATTGAAATATGGAATGAAGCTTAACATCTAAGAGACAAAAGTGATGAGAGTATTCCATAAAAATCTGAAAATGCTTGACTCAATCTAGGTGGATTTGTTTTTGTTAAATTCAAATTATGAATTTTTTCTAATTCTAGTGTGACACCTTAATATTCTTGTAGCCAGATTTACAAATAATTATATATGACATTCTACATGTGTTAAGGCTATCTGGAGTACACAATTTTGCACCATAGCAATGCAATAATTTCATAACTATTTTCGTAACTTCATAATTGATCTGAGAGTTTCAAATTTGAAACCCTAAGGTAAATTATGAATAATAATAATAATAACAACAACAATTAGAGTGCTACAGTCATCAATGACAACATCGAGCATTATTGAGGCAAAATCAAGCCGGCGAGCAAAAAAAGGAGGTCCAAAAACGGTGCAAATAACACCCGAAGATAACGAAAGAGTTTTCCCATTCAGCTTCAGAAGCTGTTGAGGTGTCCCGACCAACAAGAATTCAGTCTTACATGGATGAAGTGCAAAGAAATTAGCAGACATCCAAGAGGATATAGACTGAAAACTTTGTTGCTGGAGGGTTTCAGCATTAGAATAGGAGTTAGGGGTGAAACAAGTGTACATTTGAGTGTCATCAGCATATAGTTCATGATCAAGAGAATAAGAAGAGATTAGAGTGCGTAGGGGTGTTGTATAGAGGTTAAAGAGGATAGGACCAAGAACGGAGCCTTGAGGCACACCATACTTTAAGTGAGAAGGCGAAGAGATGTACTCCATCACTTTCACACTAAACGAACGATGAAGCTTATTACTGGTCAGTTGATAGCAAACGGTGTATATTATGATCATTTTTCTAAGGAAGTACAGGTGTTTAACAAATATCATTATTTGACATTTTTATGTTACTAAATTGCATTTTGTCTCTGAAATATTGAATCCAATTTTAACCAAGACATTTCCACTTAATTTATAAGCGTATCTAATATATAGGCCTATAGTGACAAAAAATTTAAACGTTGATGAAGCATTCTAGTTGCTCGTTATAATCAAGGAGAATATTCAGATACAATAATTAAGCTAAATATCTATGTTACGAACATTTGTTGGTCAACTTACAATATTATAAGAAATGTACAGGAATAAATATCACTTCTCTTCTTTTTCATTGTCATATTTTTACCCAGGTGAAAAAATGTGGCAGCAATTAGAACTTCATGAATTTTTAAATATATTTTCCATAAACTATTTTAAACATGTTTGTCATAACCATGATTATTATAAGTAAAGTTAAACAATTGCAACATTATCCAAACCAAACCTTTTCGAATTCGAATCGAACTCTTGCGAGTTGGAAAGCAAGCCGAACCCGAACCCTTGTTAGAACCGAACCCGAACCGAACTTTCATTTTCAACGAACCGAACCGAACTCTCAAATTCTCACCTTCTAACCGAACCCGAACCGAACCGAACTTTCATTTTCAACAAACCGAACTGAACCCGAACTCTGGAAATTCATAAAATTCCCATCTCTAGTTTAGACCCAAGGATCTCTTGCTTATCACGCAAGCTTGCTATCCACTGGGATATCCTGTTCGAGGTTCTGTTAGTTCTCAAAGGTTAGTTCTGTTTGAACTAACCTTTGTCATCGTATAGAATTGCAATCAATAATACGCATATAAACAAATACCATGATAATAAAATAAAGCAAACGAGACAATAAAGTAAACAAATACCAACACAAAAAATAACAAGAATTGTTAACTTGCTTTTACTCTACATCCAAATCACGTGAGATATTAACTACTCGATTGATTTGTGGAGATGATTAAAATATTAAATAGCGCCAGGTTCTCATGATAACGTTCAGCAAGGTTGTCTGAAATTTTTAAATGTTAACCTCGATGGGAGAGCTTTTACTGTGATCTTCTAATACTGCATTAACTCTCGATCCTTTTAAGAATAATATAATATAGTCTTTT
Organism: Enchytraeus crypticus; assembly: GCA_905160935.1. Classification (NCBI taxonomy): domain Eukaryota; kingdom Metazoa; phylum Annelida; class Clitellata; order Enchytraeida; family Enchytraeidae; genus Enchytraeus; species Enchytraeus crypticus. Next base: position 201,158 of record CAJHZI010000674.1, on the reverse strand, counting down.
CCATTTTGTGGGTTTAACATCAAGGTCAGAAGCCCGTTTCTCTTCAAAACGTCAGGTTTACCGGTGAACCGTTGTGCCCCTGGAACCTGATCATCACCATGGTTGATTCATATGATCGACCAGCCAAACCAGCAGTATGACTTGATCCAGTGCTCAGACTAAGTAAACAACGCTCCACACAGTGCCTGGATCCGTGAGACAAGAACGAAAATCTGATCCTGATCGGCTAGGATACTGCTAGAATAGTTCAACATTCCACCATTGTTCCTAGCCCGAGCATCGCTTCAAACAGTCCCTGAGTCCCTGAGACCAGAGCGAGAGGAAGTGAGATTTGACCCTGTCTCTCTCGAGTGTAATTGTAAAAACGTAGAGCCGGTGTTAAAGTCAGTTTCCTCTCCCGAAAACGATATCAGTGACGCGAGAGATTAGGATTTGAATCCGCGCCTACTGATCCCTCGGTCAGTTATTTTAACAACATCGCCTCTGTCTCCAGTCTGTATATAATATAGTTTTAGCGTTCTTTTAAACGGAATGACTTAATAGGTATAAAATTTTTGTCATCCAATCGCAGGCTCAGTGCGTATATGTAGGATTCTACCTAAATAACCTAATAAATTCTTTTAAAATACGAAACCTGTCGATAGTAATTAGGCTGATATTTAGAAGCAGCTGTATATAAACTATCTACTTTACTTCTTGCTGCAAATCTTTTTTCTGATTGCTCCACGTAATTGGTAATCTGAAGCATGGCTTCTGTCCTTCCCATTGTATAGTAGAGTTTCTTTTCTTCTAGCTCTATGAGGTCCTGACATGGCAAACGACACCTAGTTAGCAAATCATGTATTCTTCTCCTTTCTTCCAGTAATTTTGCCAATTGTGCTGGTATGTGGTCAACTCTTCCTCCGTTTGTCTGTGTTTGACCATTCTTAGTCGAAATATTTCTCCGTTCGTCGTTAGTTTGAAAATTCTCATGCCAATCTGATTTTTGAGTAGATTTACTCATCGCTTCTACTGCTCTCGGAAAGACTCTAATTGGATCTTTGATCATCGATTGATTGCTCTTAGGCGGATTGTGACTTCCCGGGAACGATGGTTCGATATTTAATAGATTTGTTCCCGCAACCCAGCCGTCAACAGAATCTTCTTGATTTGAAAATCGTTCAAAATCATTGTTTTGTAAACTTTGATCAGTACCCAGATCTACAGCTGATGATTGATGGAGATGATTGGATTTTGTTGTAGTTGAAGCTGAAGAATATCCCTCATTACATGTACGCCTATCTAAAGGGTACTCCTGAGCGTGTTGTGAATACAGAGCACTTGAACTACTCATTTCATTGTAACGATTGAAGTTCTTCGCTACCATATTTTCGTTAAGTTTATTTTCTGCTGGATTTATAGTCGACAGATGGCTAATCCCGTCATTATTTCCACAATGCTTGCGGCGATTTCTTGATGTGTCCACGTCAAAGCGATTTTGTAATTTATATTGTGAGATAACATTTGCGTTACTTTCGTGTAACAACGACTGTTTGTCTGCGATATTTCGTGGTTGATCATTTTCCGTGGCAACTGATAGCTCAGCCTGTAGGATCTCGCGAATATACCGAACCTGCATTGACAAGGGTAAATCGCCATGTTTTCTGTTGAAGGCAGGAGCCTTTTCTTTGACCGATAGGGAGTGAGTTGTATTTCTCTGACTGTTGGTTACATTCATTGACATTTTGCTCGAATCATTCAAATCCTCGTGATTGCAGCTGAAGGGTGATCCGGTAAATGTTACGAATCTAATTTTAGAATCATTTGTATGCGGCTTGGTTTGAAAATCCGATGAATCTTCTCCTTTCAACAACGTTATTGTTTGTTCTGATGGAGGGTCCTCGTGTTTCTGGTTTTCATGAAAAGTCTCATTCCTCTGCCTCTGTTCTGTTTCAGTGAAGAATTTTTGTTCCTCTGAAATCTCTGTACTCATAATAGGAGTGATTGTGAAGTCTTTATATGTTGGTCCGTGAACTTGCTGCACTAGATTTGATGATGAGTCATCCTGTACCCTCTCTTCGGATAGCCAGCCTTCTTCTGCTTGGATTTTCTCGTCGTTCGTTTCTGTTAGTTGCGATGTGCTGGAATGTATCGACTTATCGTATGACGAAGTAGAGAGTAGACTTGGATTTGCTCCTTTAGTGATTTCAAAACATGCATGGTTTAAATCAGTGACTTGCTCATCGCTGATGGTACTTTCGGTAGACTCATTCATCTCAACCTGCAGTAAGTTTCGTGAATTGCATACTTCCTGACACATTTTATTCTCGCCTATTTCAAAATCGTTACATTCTGGTAGAATTTTATGATCTACATGTATATAGGATTTCGCGTCGAGTGAACTATAGCCAGCATCTGTAAAAGAGTTTACTTCGTTTTCTGATTCCTTACATTCTATTAGAGCTCCATTGACGAGGATTGTTGGTCTTTCGAACCCGGAAAGCAGTTCCGTTTCGCTTTGCCTATTCGACTGTGCCTTTACTTCCTGCAGAATCTCTGCGCAGCCAGAATCAACCAGTGAAGACAAAGTTAAGCCGCTATTTATTTCAGTTCTTGTTAATAATTCATCGTCAATGCCTAAAGCTGCTTCACAGACAACTGGTGATACATTTTCATTCTGTTGTTTATTCTTCGACGCCATCTCGCTTTTTGTTTCCTCTACCTCCTTGACTTGTTCACGACCCACCAAAGACTCGTCTGAGTGCTTCACAGACTTTAGCCTCTGCTCAAACATCTGATATGTGGTTTTAGCTGTTTCTCTTTGAAGCAGTATATCTCTCCTGATCTTTGACGTATACTTGCAGGTTTTATTATTAACGCTGCTGCTTGTAGACAGAATAGTAATCTTCTGGTCGCCATCAGTTGTTTCCTGAATGTCAGCTGGAGAGAAGTGAGACTTTATTTCCTCAAATTCTGAAAGTAATTTAGAACGCTTACCATTCGACGAATGTTGAGCGTTATCGCTTTCGAATGACGCTCTAAGATCGGATAGGTCTTTGACATGGTTGTTGGATGTTAAGTCTAGTGGCTTATCCTTGTAGCTAATTTCTTCATCTACATGTAGGTTTGAGCATTTTTCGAAAGTTTCAATCGCAATTTCAGAATTATTTTTTCTGTTTATCGCAAAAATTGCACCAAAGGCTGGTATTTGACGAGAATCTGTCGACGTTATTAAAGTGTCATGATGTAGAAGTTGTTGTTGATGTTGTACTGGCGTGTCGATAGTGAAAGCAGCATGATCGCATGCTGCCGGTAAGTTTTTGTTAATGTTTCTTGATTGGGTCTCGACAAATGATTCCAATTTTTCTGTGTTAGTAGAAGAGATATGTGATTCACCTGTGGATAACTCCATATCTTTTCCTGATTGAGAGTTACATACATGTAGTTTAAATTCTTTAGCCGACAAGCCGGTGTCATTTGATGCTTGAATATCTGTAGACGTATTTACAATTAAAACGTTTTGATTAGAAAATTCAAATTCGCAAGAGTCGCTCATGAGTTGATGCAAGTCTAAGAGATCACATCCTGGCGTGATATTAATAAATTGAGTGGGATCGCTGTCAACTCTACACGTGGATCTATTATTAGAATTACTATCGCTAATTACACTTTGCACTTTGTCAACATCAACATTTATTCTATTGTCAATTTCTACTTCCTCTGCGGACGACCTATACAAATATCTACTGCTATTTTTAGCATCAGGTATTTCGCCCTGGTGTTTGGTGACACTGCAATCTGATTTTTGCTTAATTGGTGCATCGGAAATGGTTTCGGCATCGTAGTATTCTTCGTTTTGTGAAAATCTCTTGTGGAAATTAATTTTATGCGTTCTACTTTCTCTTTCGTTATTTGAAGAATAATATTCAGGCCCTCTTTCAGGGAAATTATCCAACCGCAATCTACATGTACAGCACAGCAATATAGATAGATACAACTATATCTAAGTAACAAGACGTTGTTCAAATGTAGTTAACATAGTAGTTAACATTTCTAATTGACAATTCTATTATTTCTATTATAATTTAATGGGAAATAAAGCAAGGAAATATATTCTCAACTAATGAGTAAAGTAGTATTTATAACTAAACTAATTTTAATAAATACATGTTCTTTAGAACTTGAATTTTGCGAAGACTTTGGACTTGCATTATTTCGTAGCTTTGGCTGTTGTTTTATAGTGTTCGATATCGTCTTTAACGACTGTTGTAGTCTAAATCTGGCGTTGTTGTTCATATTAGCTAAATCAAGGCTTAACTAATGAATAAATTAATGTTCTACATTGCACCGTTGATAGCTACAAGTAGTTGCACCATTGATAGCTACAAGTAGTTGTATCATTGATAGCTACATGTAGTTGTATCATTGATAGCTACATGTAGTTGTATCATTGATAGCTACATGTAGTTGTATCATTGACAGCTACAAGTAGTTGCACCATTGATAGCTACAAGTAGTTGTACCGTTGATAGCTACATGTAGTTATACCATTGATAGCTACAAGTCGTTGTACCATTGATAGCTACCAGTAGTTGTATCATTGATAGCTACATGTAATCGCCATTAAGTCTACTACATATAAGTCCGCGACGTCTACACTTCCAGAAGAAAAAATAATCTTTCAGACCTCTTCTTCCTCGTCACTTTTCAGAGGTAGATATTTAGTTGTATCTCTAGTAACATTCACCCTGGAGGGCCTGGACTTCTTCACCCTGGACTTACTGTCCGATTACTGATATATAAATAATGTAGGTCATAGATATATTTAGGAGATTAAAATAAACTTAATTCTGTTATATGAAATTATAAAATTTTAATTAATCAATTAATGTGACTAATTATTTAACTGAATATAGTTGTTACTTCTAGATAATATGTTATATTATTAAGTATTATATATGCATGTATATATATTATATATTATATACATATATATATATACATACATATATATATATATATATATATATATATATATATACATGTATATACGTGTAATGTTATAGTTAAGTTGTTATAGTCTAACTGTAATCGATAAACTTACGTTACGATGTCAATTCAGCATTTACAAATGAATCTTACCATGTACTTCTTGATAACTAATATATAATGTATCATTAATATATAATGTATGGTGCAATATATAGAGGTGTCCATTTTCTAACCCGTTGCTTGGTATACATTTGATATTACATGTAGGTATATTTCTCTCTCTCTCACTCTCTCACTCTTTCTCTCTCTCTCTCACTCTCACTCTCTCTCTCTCTCACTCTCTCTCTCTCTCTCTCTTTCTCTCTCTCTCTATTGTTTTGTCAAGTGGCATGTCATGCAAAGGTACGCATTTATACCCAGAGTCTGCTCAATTAAGACTATATCGTAAATTTCATAGCGCTGTATACATGTAGAAAAATTATAGATAGAGTTAGTGAAATATGGCTCTATTTTGCATTAACATCTGCGAACAATACCTAATTTGAATGTCCCTATATATCAACATAGTTCTGAAATGCATGATGATTTGCTATCAATCGATCGACTGATAGTTTGCTACTTACAACCTGTTAGTCAGCTTGTTTATGAATCAATAAAGCTTACAGCTGATATCCGACCTTAATTAGGAGGATTGTTAATTTACTATTCTGACAATCTGATGAGAGATCAAGAGTATTCGAGACATAATGTGAGTCAACTTAATTAGGCTGCTTAGACTTAGGCACCGTTAAGGCACCGTTTTAGGCACCAGCCTATATCATATAGGCCGGTGGTGTAATTGTATATGTAAAAGTTTAAAGAAAGCCGAAAACATACAGGCAGTGAAATCCTTGGTATGGACCACGGTATATGGATGTGAAACGTGGAGTTTAAGCAAGGAGAATGTCAGTACGCATGAAGCATCAGAAATGTGGCTGTGGAGAAAAATGGAAAAGGTTAGCTGGACCCAAAAAGTTACGAATGATGAAGAAGCTCTGAAGAGACTTCGTACAGATAGACAGTTGATAAGTGCATTCAGAAATAGAAAGAAGAGCTGGATAGGGCATATCCTATTGCGAAAAGTTCTCTAAAAGAGATCATAGAAGAAAAAGTGGAAGAAGAGAGAAATAGATGTAGACAGAAATTCGGAATATTAGACGATTAAAGATCCACTCATATGTGGATATCAAAAGGAAAACAGAAGACAGACTTGTGTAGGCGTTATACATGTATATGCTATGGATCTGCTTGTAGGCAGTGCACTAAGAGAGAGAGAGCGAGATGGAGAGAGAGAGGGTGGGGTGGGGTGGGATGCTGTAATTATATTACAATTTTTCCTAATATATTTATGTTAACCTACAAGATAGCTTAAAGGATATATTTTCTCGTTTAAGTAATTAATTTTAAAGTACAAAACCTTATCGATTACTATATTGTTACTAAGCCAGTGGCGTACCAGTTTAAATCGTTGGCATTAGATAATACTTTAGAACATACGTTCAAACGATAATAGAGTTTAGAACATGCGTTTTAAACTCTAATGCGGTTCACGTTTATACGTTCCGGATTTTTATTTAAATGGCGATCTTACGAAAGTAAATTTAGAATGTAAACCCGTGTGTAAACCCGATAGTGATAAAAATCAAATCAAACCCAAGACCATTATCAACGCTGAATTCTGGGACTAAAGCTGTCCTATTTCAAAAAAAAAAAAAAAACTGTGAACTATACAATTAAGCGGATTAGGCCTACCTAAGAGTAATACATGTAGATAGAGAGAATGAAAGACAACAAAATTACTATTCAGGGACATTGATAGTAGAGGATTTGTGGAGGGGAATTAAACCCCTTCAATTCGGTTCTCAGCCCCCAATATAAAGGCAGCTTGTGTGTCTATATAAATATCTCTTCTCTCTCTTAGTGCACTGCCTACTGGCAGGTCCATGGTATATAACGCCTCCACTCTTCTCTGTCTTCCGCCTTCCTCTTCATTTCCACATATGAGTGGGTCTTTAAATCATCTAACATACCTAATCTCGGCCTGCCCCTGCCTCTTTTTCTTTCCATTCTACCTTCTATGACTTCTTTTAATAGACCTTCCCCCATTAGAATGTGCCCTATCCAACTCTTCTTCCTATTTCTTAATACATTAATCAACTGTCTATCTGTGCCAACTCTCTCTGGAACTTCCTCATTTGTAGCCTTTTGAGTCCAACTAATCCTTTCCATTCTTAGGAATGGAGAAGGATTAGTTGGACTCAAAAGGCTTTAAAGTTGGACTCAAAAGGCTTTGATTTTAGGCATTATATATAAATATATAGTGCCTAAAATCAAGCCCCCCAGTAATTTAGCCATCTCAATTAGCTCCCTCTATTTCATGACCCTATTCTCGGTTCTTTTTACCTTTTGTGCTTAGCATCTAATGCCGCTATCCAGTGTACAATACACCGTAGTGGTAGTAGTACTGCATATAAAATATAAGCTAATACTTGTAATAGTTAATTATGAACTATACTTACTCAACGTTCGTTTCGGCTGCTAGTGAACTAAGATCGAATAACTTTACAACGTTAGTGATTGGCGAATACCTCGACATTTATTTGCAATGCAAATTATTAACGCATATACTGTATAGCAAAGTTAAACTTAACCGTTACGTTTTTGGTGGTTGGTATAACTATAATCCCTGAAGGCGTTAGTTAAATGCGTGTTTAACTCAACTATGTTTTATCAGCAGGTACATGTAGGCCTAGCTAGCAGCTAGGGTTAACTTGCCGCACAGTACGATGATAGAACTCAGGAAATAAATGAATAACTAGTAAACACGCAATGAAATTGGCCGATATGTGCGTACATGTATCGATTAGAGAAGTAATGAACTAATGTTATCTATTGACTGATTGTCTATACATAACTGAGACTTTAGCCTATATATGCTACTCATGTTGGCGCCTACAGTGAATAGTATAATCGTTCATTTTCGTTGATATTTATCGTTTGTAATTAGTGAGTGATTTCATCTCAAATTCAATGAAATTCCTCGAAGCTGAAGAGTTGTTGATTTAATGCATAAGTAAGAGTTAGTCCTATACATGGACTGAGTCGTGAGATAGTCAAGACTCTAATTAATTCATTAATGAATAATTAATTAATCATGACTAATGATGATTTACGGCTTAATGAAGGAAAATTCTGCAGTAAAATATGTCAACCGATTAAATAATACGCATATCTTTATTTTCAGTCAAAAGCGTATTTATAGTGCATGTATATTGACTCTATAGTTATAAACTATAGGCTTATTTACTTGTTAATTATAATTTAAACTGTAGATAGTACAATACTCGAACCTTATAAAATATTTAATACTTAATAATTCAGGTAAGCTTTGGTGCACTTTATAAAGTGTGCGAAATCATAAACTAAGTTAAGCAACGCCGAGCTCGGTCAATACTAAGATGGTGACACCTTTGAATGACCGGGTACTGACAGGTTTTAATGGAAAAGTCTTGGGTATTTGACGGTAAAATCTCGCTAGCTGCCTTTGAGCCAATAAAAAGCAACGATTAATTATAATTGCTAGTAATCGTAGAGTGAATGTGGAAATAAAAAAACGACAAAAACAGTATTTAAATATTGAGATTATCTATGTGGCACGTGCAGTATGTGATGGAGCAATTTTAATAATAATAATAATAATAATAATAATAGCATCTTTTCTTTGGCAAAGGCTTTCCATGACTTTGCAAAGATTTCATGCAGTCTGCTTCAATAATTCTTTTAAGCCGATTGATGACCTCGAGTAGCCGGGCGGCGATTCAGCACGTATTGCTTGAATCGTTTTTATCAAACCCCAGGTTCTTTACACCGGGTTAAAAAAAATAATAATACGGCGAATAACGAGAAAAAGCCTTTCTATGGCAGCGCCTATCTATCGCACTCCAGCGTTTTAATGCTGTATGCGTTCGTGGCACATTGGCAAATGCGGCCTCCCAGAGCGTAGAGGAACTACTTTAAATATTTTTCATCTTTCTTTTAATTAAATAAAAAAAATTTTATTTTATGTTTTGGCCCAGAGCCTTATACAGCCCAGTGCAAAAATAAAAATAAGAATGATAATAATAATAATAATAACAATAACAACAAAGATTTAACGTCCGTTTCCTCATTCAAGGATGATGTTAGGGATATCAATAATTATTTAATAATGATATTAAATGATACCATAATACTTTAAGTATAATTTACAAAAAGGTCAATTGTAAACTAGAGAGAGAGGGAGAGAGAGGGAGGGAGAGAGAAAGAGAGAGAGAGAGAGAAAGAGAGAGATAGAGGTGTGACAGTAGTTTAACTCTTAACATTAAAATAGACTGCACAAGTAGGCCTATATGTAATATCCAAAGAGAAGTTACGCTGTAGATGACGATGCTTGCATGCGGACTGAGGAGGTTTCGTCAGCTTCGTGTAAACTAACAGTGTATAAAATCAATGACAGGCAACAATCTGTTAGGACTCTGCAGCTTGTCGAAAGTAACAGTAACGTTATCGTACAGCATTGTATGCTACGTAACATCAGCTTCAATATTGTCTTAATATATTTTATATGTAAAAGTTAAGTTTTACTTAAACTCAAGTTTTTATTTTCGAGCAGTTAATGTCGCCCGCCCTTCAACAACACGTCTGAATCGTCAGTTAAACTCACTTTACTCTGTTTCTTGTCATTTGATTCTCTCCACTCATCAGCAGGCACAAGGTAGATAAATGCATACATAGTATTATATACAGTATATATACAAGTATATAATACTATATATAGTGATATATAGATGTATGAATATATATATATATATACATATATATATATATACGTGTATATATATATATATACATATATATTCCTACATATACACATATATAGTAATTATATATATACATATATGTATATATATATATATATATCCACGTATACACATAGACTATACAGTATATGTATACACATGTATTTGGCGTCTCTGACATTGCCTTACGGCGAGTAACCGGACGTTAAATTCTTATTGATTAACTGATATATATATATATATATATATATATATTCATGTATATATGTACGTGTTTTGAAAACCGTGCTGTGTGCGGATTGCTTAAGACTAGTCCAACCGTGGTATGCATGTGTCGTAAAAGGTGACAAAACACTAGGATTCAAATCAATCTCAGAAAGGGCTTTCGATTGGTTAGCGCCTGGGCTTCAGAAATTTCTTCAGAAATTTCGAAAGTTATTGCGCCTCTAATTAAGCTGGGATTGAATGGAAGTCGACGATGATAGCGATATTATATATATATACTGTAAGTAATAAACTGCATTCATTGATAATTTCGCAGTCATACCGCTATGAAACTATGGGATTTATGCATGGCACTCAATTTATTAGTTAAAAACAATAAACGTTTGCCTCGGAGTTAGGCGCTAGGTTTAGACTGCAGTTTTCCTGACGAGGTAAATATTACTATTATCTACTATTGTAGAATTTGGTTTGAAATAATTTAGCGTAACTATTTTCAAATGAATACAACATAATCGGTTAAACGATGAGAATATTTTATCTCAAGCATTTACAGCATGCATGTTATATAATAGTTTTCCTAGGTTGATTCTGGGACACTGAAGAGTAAGTAAACCGTCAACTGCACGTGTAGTAAAAGGGTACTAAGCAAGTACTGAAGAAGGCAAATGGTACAACCTCAGATGCCACTTTCCTAATCTATAGTGTACATAAAGTTTGCATATGCAATAGCTTTTTTTGAAAGTATTAATTTTTTATCTATGAGGTGAGTGTTCTTTATCGATACAAGAAATCAACCTTAGAGTATGAATATTGACATCGGACCTGCCAAGTTGAAAAACCCTAATGAGATACAAAATACCACGAATTAATTCATAAAATCATCACTATCTCTCTCTCTCTCTCACTCTCTAGTATTCTGTCAGGTACTTATTTGAATTGACACGCGCTCCCTAAGGGACACTCCATCGATAAGTGTGTTAATCTTTCACAAAAGTCTAAGCTCTATCTGTACCTTTATGTAACTTTTATCTCTTAATCTTTGAAACAAAATGGTCCCTGAGGTGTCTTCAAACATATGAATATAGAAAGGCTAAAGAGTAATTATATTTTACTAGTTTTGCTATACTTTAATGTAGCCTTTATTAGATCAAGTTTTGCTAGGATGACTCTCTGAATCTTGTCTAATTTTCAGCTTACGACAGGCTCAGTTTTCGGCAGATAAATTTCTTAAGCGAACCTGTGTAGCCTACACGTGTAACGCAGGAAGAACTTTAGAATTGCTTATCAAAAAATTCGAAGAAAGCCACAAAGTGTACGAAAGTGAAACATGCAGGATAAGGAAGGACGATATTAGGAAACTGGATGCATTCGAAATGTAGCTATTGAGGAGAATGGAGATTTACTATAGTTTCCATACCAAGTACAACCGAAGTAACTGACAAACTATATAGCTTATATTATAGGCTATATAGAAAACTATAGGCCTATAGCCTATATTATAGACTATATTGAAGCGCCTCGTGTCGCAGTGTTAGAGAGCTCGCCTCTTGAACGAGATGTCGCTGATTCGAGATTGCGTTGCGACGTGGGTTTCTCTCGTCCGAGGGGCCAATAAAAATCTATTCGTGAACACTTGGCGGTGTCAGGCCGATGTTTAACCGACCTTAATTTAATGGTCCATTTCCTATCTAGACCTCTCCGTGTCGACCCCGAACATGGATTAATGGCACGCTAAACGGAAATTTTATAGGCTATATAGCCCATAATATAGGCCATGTAGCGTTCGTGGTATACGTAGCCTGTTCTCAATAGCATATTTGCAGCCTAGACTCTAGAAAGTTGAGCCTACAGAAGAACAATTAAATACTAAAAGGACAAATATTGGTAATAGAGTTTTCATAGCACGTTGCTTCCAACATAACAGTACGCTAAGCGGCTCAGTGTAATTAGCCTAAAATGTTTACAAATGTGTTTAATTTGACAATAGTTAATGCTAAATGTCATTGTAGGAACCTAAAAGAGAGAGAATAGATCAACTGCTAATGAATGAACTCTATAGTCCTTTAGATACATGGCTTATTTGAAAAGATTTTTTATTATTGAAGATGAAAGTCTCCATTTTACGTTGAAGTAGCTAGTAACGGTGTAAATTCCAAGCAAAAATGAGCTTATGTAGGATATATTTGCTATGAAAGCTAGACTCGTTATATGTCTGGGTTTATAAAGAATAGACCAACCGCATACTGCACGTGTTGTAAAAGACGACACAGGCATTAAAATCCAATCCAACGCCTGAACGGAATTTGGCTGGTGAACGAAGATTAGATATAATATAGATTATATAATATAGAACGATATAGATTGCTGCAAAATTTTCTAAAATGAATAGAAATTGGGGGATTGACTGATGATGTGGTGTGAGACAGAGAGGATTTGAGAAAATCTATTCATATCCCGATTCTAGCTAAACTGGGATTCAATGGAAGATGATGATGTTGATTTCCTAAAAGCCATACACACTTTGTTGGCGTCGAAGGCCACTTAACCTCTAATGGTGTTAATAGGGTGGGAGAGTTGTAACGTCATTTTTATGAGGTGAAAATCCTTAGAATTATATTGCTCTTTATTTTAGAGACGACTAATATAACTACAAATGATACATACATACATACATACAAACATACATACATACATATATACATACATACATACATATATACATACATACGACTAATATATCTACATATGATACATACGTACATGCATATACATATACATATATACATACATACATACATACATATATACATACATACATACGACTAATATATCTACAACTGGCTTGTCTGTTATAAATATAGGCTAATTGTAAGAGTTTCAGATATAGTATCGCAATAGATGGTTCCAGAGTTCTGATAGTCATCTAATTTATAAACAATAAAGTCCGGTGCAAAGTGCTTCACAAGTCTTATACCATCTCATCCTCACTTCTCTTCTGTCGAATGATGTTGTTCAGATAATATATGTTCATAGTGATAATCATATAGATAATACTATAAATAATATGATGGTAAATTGGAAAATATTATGATATTTATATACGTGTTAAATAAAATTCGTCTCTTTATAGTTGTGTCAAAGATCTTGCTCAAATTGCATACGACAACAACAACTAGAGTGCTACAGTCATCAATGACAACATCGAGCACTATTGAGGCAAAATCAAGCCGGCGAGCAAAAAAAGAAGGTCCAAAAACGGTGCAAATTCCAAAATCCAGAAATTCAGTCCAAAGTAAAGGGAGTTAAAGAAAAGGTGGTTTAGGCGCAGGTCGCTGCTCATGGACACTGGATGGAAAAGAAAGATGGAAATGATAGGTCTTCAACTGCTTATGGAACTGCTCATAGGAAAGCAAAGGCTGATGTGATTCAAATGAAGATTTCCGAAGATTGGATGGAAGAGAATTCCAGATCTGAGGAGCAGCATGCTGGAAAGGACGATTAAATAGCTTAGAGCGTGAAGGTAAGCTAGGTCTCACAAGAGTAATTAACTTAGAAGACCGAGTAATAGCAGGCTGCATCACTTTAATCAAGTGAGACATACAAGTTTGTCCAGGGATGGTGATGGACTTATAGGTTAACGACGAAGCTGTTTTGTAAATGATACGCTCTTTAAGCTTTAGCCAGTGCAAAGACTTCAAAATAAGCGTAACATGTGTGTACTTGGAACTACAAAAAATTCCTCGCGCAAGAGAATTCCGAACAAACTGCAACCGATCAATCTCACAGCCAGTGAGATTTAAAAACAGGGAATTGCAGTAGTCCAACTTCAATTGCACAAGAGCAGCACCAATTGTAGCAGCTGTCTCACGTGACAAATATGAACGTATTCGACGAAGATCACGGATATGGAAGTGTCAGGGAAAGTACCAATGAAGATACTATCAGCCTAGACATATCAGAAGGATGATAATATATGAGAATATTAACAAAGTCCTGGACCAGGTTCAAATCTCAGATAAGTCAAACAAATGACGGGAGAGTTAATGAAACGTTCAATGTCTCAAACTATTTAAATACCTACGCTAAGAAGTATTCAGTCAAACTGCATGAATTACTAATTAATTAAAGGAATATCAATTCCTTAATTAATGTTTTATTATGAATAAAACAAAATATACAACGTGCCAGAAACTATAACAAATTAAACAACGTGAATGAATAAATAATTTACAGTCAAATTAATAATAATTGTAATAATAATAATAATTTAAATAAATAAATAAACAATAACGAAGATGTACATAAATTACTATGTCGCCTTTTAAATAGCACGGGGCGAAATACTGTCAAAGCAAAATATGAAAGGGACGTTAAACAATACTTCCACAGTAGGACATATGTTGTCTGTGCTTAATATATGTGTATGTTATGCATCAGTGTATCATAATATAGAAAACTTCACCACAGTGGAATTCCCCTAGAAACCGGTCTCTATTCCTCCACACAATGAGTCGTCACTCGTGGACTTAACTAAAGGATTTGCCGTCTGTTTGTGAATCCCAAGGATTTAATTAATTACACTAGCTCTGTTTCACTTTACCCAGGCTATTTATTGTCTCTATGTCTTGAAACGGTTTAGCCGTTTTTTTATACCTTGTAAACAAGAACCTCTAGAAAACAATATTAGCCACCTGGTAATTTCACAAAGGCCTCACGTACCCTCTCTTAATAATTCCTGGTACTAAGCCACACATAAATTTACAATAGAGTCTACACCAGTCAAGGGTGTTAGCTCTAACCCTCTCTCAATAGGGTTCAAAATATCACTTGAGCTTCTCCACAACACAAACAGACTTCACCACTGGCAAATAAATTGTCACCAACACTAATGAGACTAAAAGGAAGAAATTACCACTGGGTGCTTTTCTCTGATACACAATTAGGCAAACATACCACACATACTTACATATTCGAAAATATGGCTTAACACAGACAAAAGACTCCTAGCGCCTTCCTACGCTCGGTCATTACTAATTAAAATTCAGTTACTTCTTTAATAGAGTAAACGCTTAATGAAAGTCAAAATAATAGAAAATAAAAGTTTAAAACTTAAAACATTTCTAAGTTACATGTTATCTTCACATGGACCGAGCATGGAAGTGTTTAAAATCCAAACACGGCGTATCACCGCTAATAACAAATACAAGTAGCGACACGGAAGGATACCACTAAAGATATCTAGTAATACAGGTAAACAAACACGCGCAATAATACAGTCTAAATTACACTGCTAGCAAAATATAATCAAAGTGCTACCAAGAGACATATAAATGCCCTGTAGCTGTGAATATAAGCAAAGCATCCATAACAATATCAAGCCGCTATCAATCCGCGCCTGACAGGAAGAAACATGCTTGTGAAGTTTTAGTTATGTGTTCGTGGAAGGTTAAGTGTTTATCAAGAATAACACCGAGATTTCTCACAGAAGAAACAGGTGATATTTTAAAGTGCTTAGGGGTGTTGTATAGAGGTTAAAGAGGATAGGACCAAGAACGGAGCCTTGAGGCACACCATACTTTAAGTGAGAAGGCGAAGAGATGTACTCCATCACTTTCACACTAAACGAACGATCGTCAGATACGAAGCACAAAGGGTCAAATACTACGTTAGCTTAATAGCTAGGCCAATTACCATATTATAATACCAGCTGAGCGCCTTTAATATATTATTTAATATCACTATTAGTATTATACATTATTTATATTTCCACCTGAACATCTCTATTGTTTTAATGACCATTATTTAAATATTTTGCACATTTTATAATAATCTGCAAAATTAATGCGCACACGTTTATAGTATTTGTACAGTTCAGTCACTTGTTTTAATTATGAAAGCGAAACGTCCTTTAACAGTCCGTCAAAATATTTCATTATTTTGCTAGTTGTGTTCCATTGGACACAAAAAGCTCTTTGCATGAAACCATTAGTTGAAATGAAATGAAACGTACATTATTCTCAAGCTGTAACATGCATGTTATCGATTAGTAGAAATGTATATTTAGCAATGGGCTGGATGATACAGTAGAATGTTCTGGTAATGTATCTAGTCGAAACAAACAACGATAGAGTTTTCAGTAAAACAATGGCTGCAGAATGCTACTATTACTAAAATGTGAATTTAACGTCAATGCTAGAAGCTAGAAGGACTTCTCTTTAGACGTCGAGGCTATAAAATGCGATATTGTTTTTCTTGCATAGTTGCTTAAATGTCCGATGGCGGTCAGGAGCTGAAATGTTTAAATCCAATTCTCATTTGCGTCAGTGAAAGGGTTTGAGACAGGGACATATTGATAATATAGGCTTTATC
Organism: Enchytraeus crypticus; assembly: GCA_905160935.1. Taxonomy (NCBI): domain Eukaryota; kingdom Metazoa; phylum Annelida; class Clitellata; order Enchytraeida; family Enchytraeidae; genus Enchytraeus; species Enchytraeus crypticus. The sequence goes on along the minus strand of CAJHZI010000674.1, from coordinate 184,716 downwards.
ATTAAACTGTAGTTTTTATGCCGTATATTATATTAGGGCCGTATATTATATCATGGACCTTAAGGAAGGAAGATATCAGGAAACTAGAGGCTTTGGAAATGTCGATATAGAGAAGCAGGGAAAGGAATAGCTGGACTCAAAAGGTTACAAATGATGACGTTCTGGGGAGAGTTGGTACAGATAGACAGTTGATAAATGTATTAAGAAGTAGGAAGACGAGTTGGATTGGACACATTCTAAGGGGGAAAGTCTATTAAAGAGGTCATAGAAGGCAGAATAGAAGAAAATAGAGACAGAGGCAGGCCGAGATTAGGTACATGTATGTTAGATGATTTAAAGACCCACTCATATGTGGACATAAAAGAGGAAAGCGGAAGACAGAGAAGAGTGGAGGTGTTATGTACCATGGACCTGCCAGTAGGTAGTGCAGTAAGAGAGAGATAATATTTGGACATCTAAAAGATTCACAAGTTTTCATAATTGAGTGCTTAGTGAAATAGTTAACTTGCGCGATGAGTCCCTGCTGCCATCTATAATGCACTGTAATACGTTTCGACACTCAATGTTTTCATCATTTGAATGTTTTCTTTAAACTTTCTTATATTTGCAATAATATACGGAGACTCAAGAAGCGCTGCCTGGATAGAATAATCGAGGACATGCGCACAGTAAAGGGTAATTCAGAAGACGTCCACGAAAGCGGCAAATGGAGACAGGCATGTCGCCAAGCCGACCCTGCAGAAAAGCGGGATTTACGCTAAGAGAAGAAGAAATGCAAAAATATATTTGCAAATGAAAACATATAAATATACATCCAAAAATATTGATCATTTAGACATTATATAATACTGTGTAATTTCTAGTAGCATATCAAATGTATGCTGTTTATTTTTGATTTTTGATTTAGAAATTAGAAAGAAATTGGAAAGGAATTTGACTTTTAAGAAGCTGTCATTGAGGCCCAGCCATGTCTGGTGAAACAATCCTTGTCTTCGTATATTCTGCTGCAATTCTAAGTGCTGTCGATTCTCAAGGCAAGTATACGATTCACATCTTAATATCTTAATTTAAGGGTGTAAGCAATAGAATGTTTCACATTTTTATTGACTTTTTGGTTAATTCTGCAGAGTTTGTTATGAGAAGTAAGTAAACATTCCACCACGAATTAGAATAGCGTGGATTCGAATATCACGAGAGATCATCAGAGACAACAACAACAGAAACAACAATAACAGCAACAACAAAAATAGCAATATAATCAACAATAACATTTTAAAATTAAAATAATAATAAAGGTTTAACGTCCTTTTCCTCGTCAAAGGACGATGTCATGGACGTCCCAGCCATAAAACACAAGGATCCAAAATGGTGCAAATTCCGTATAAATTTGATAAAGGTATTTCAAAGACGATTTGTGAAAGAAACTAGTGAAAACAGTGTGCAACAACGTATATTATATATTTTAACTATCATATATTTTTATATGCTAAAGACTAATAAATGGATACTACATTAAACTTGCAGAACTTGATATTTATGTGATTTAAACTTAATGGCACTCAAAATATCATATTGACGCTCAGTTCCCCATAATTACTGTTTAACCTTCAATATATATTTAAGCTCTAATTGCAATTTCGTAATTTCGTGCATCGCATGAAAGACTAAATTTTAATTTTAAATTTTAAAATAAAATTGGATTACTTGAAAAGCTTGCTTTAGTTGATGATTTATTAAGGAATTTATTCAAAATTACTGAAATATCAATAATGGTTAAAACTTTGTGAGTTACGATAGATACTATTAGTTGTATAATACTTTAGTGCTCATTAATGGTAATAGTTGGGTCTCAATACTCCTACAGTAGGCAGTCTTACAATTTAGGCCTACATGCCGCATAGAGATACCACAGTCGTGTCTACTTATCATTACTAACGTGTTAAGTAATGATTGCAAGCCAAATCATTTAAATGTCAGAATTTAACGGTAATTTATATAAATATAAGAAAATTATTCATATCATTTTTTCCCTTTATCTTAAGCTTCCAAAAATATCTTTAGTTTACCTCTAAAGCCCTCAGTGTGGCTCTCAGACAAATACCACTGCGTAGAAATTTACTTACAAATGGTAAAAATTGAACAGAATTTGTATTAGTAAAAATTAATTAATTTTTAATAATAATAATAATATTTAATAAGAATTATTATTGTAAAATTTATAATTTTAAAATGTAATGCAATTTCTGATAGCAGAATTAAAACTTCAGTGACACTCACTTTGCAGACTTGAGATTATTAAAATTCTTAAAGTTTTCTCAATGCCCACTTTCACTGAAACATCTGCGGAATTGCTGCACTTTTGCATTTTACAATCCGAGCTCATTTCTATTTCTTATAATATTATTCTTTAATTAATAAAGATATTGATTAAAATCATTTATTTTAATTTCATTGTAGCTACATTATGCTTATAACATAATTGGTTCTGCTATTATTTGCTTAATCTTTATTCAAGAAGAATCAAATTGTAAGCACTGATCAATAATTAATAAAAACTATAATCACTGATCCTAAGTAATAAAACCATGCACCTTCTGCAAAATTTCTCAACTTTCTCTTCTTTCTATCACGGGCCCAATTAAATATCTGAGACTAGTTTTTATTTGTTGGTTTAGAAATTGAAGAATGGCTAAAGCAAGAAACACAAACTAATGTAGACTTTAAAATAAAGTCAAACCAAGTTGAAGCATTTACATGTAAATAAGATGAAAAAGACATTTAGTTGATTTCACTTCACTATGAAGCGTCTTTTAAATGTTTTATTCAAGAGGTTAGAGAAAGGGGCTTAATTTTTGCATGGGGTCTCCTAATGTATAGTATATTCAGATATTCTTCAGACAGACAGACAGACAGAGAGAGAGGGGGGGGGGTTGAAGAAAAAAGGATAATATTTTTTTGAAAATCTATTTTATTATTTAAAACAACTATTATTTGGAGTATGCCTTCATGTTAGGACTAAATATTTCGTGTCAATATTCTCTAAACCAGTGCGTATTAAACCAGTGTTAAAAAAACTTCTAGAATAAGCTAATCCCTGCAAAATGGTATCAATGGAAAGAAACCGTTACTGACAAAACAACTTATTCTCATTCCACGCGCATATCAAATGATCCATCAGCACTTTGTATCGAGATACTGATGAGTAGGAACGAGATGAACCGGATGAACGGAGCCAGACAAATAGATTAGTGTAATGGTCTAATCCTTAATGCTGTTCATACCAGGGACATGGTTTTCATTGTTCCCCTAAAATAAAAACCAAAGTTATACGATGTTACATTTTCTACAGTTCCTTTGACGAAATGAAAGTCATATGAGATTCATTAATTCTTAATTACGATTAATTTAATATTATAATAAGTAATTTAATTATGATTATAAACAAAAAATTTAACTATTAATTAAAACGTATACGAGGTTTAAATATTTTAGGAGATTAATTGTGCAGTTCTACACAAGAAGCTCGTTTAATGTACAGTAGTAATGGGCCCCTAAGTCGTAATAAAGGGTCTGCAATGTCTACTGCGGTGCTCTTTGTATAAATAATACATTATTTTCAATTTTACTTTCTAGCCCATGGTTAGTTTTTGGGCATGTACTCTTCTGATCCCTCAATGCCTCAACCACACCACTGGCCTTTAGGCTTGACGAAAATTGTTTACCACAAGGGTCCCACGTTCACCGCTTCTCTTGGAATCGAAAACGTCGAGATAATGTATCTGGTATAATAATGTTTATCACAGCTGCGACATCCAGGAGATGAAAGCAGCCCCGTACTGCGAGTTTAGTGGATTTACTGAGGAAATTTAGCAGAAGAGACATTTAAGAAAACACCTTGAAGAATTAAAATACTCTAAAAAAACTATTTATAGCAATTCTAAACGTTTATTAAGACAATACATGCAGTTTTGCACTTTGTTAATGATATTTAAGAAACTGCTAAAGTTTGAAACTCACCAGAAAGTGTAACTGATTAGTATCTCTTGAGGAATTCTTCTAAAATGATGGAAGACGACTATGTACGATACACTATCATGGAGGGCATTATCAATAGACCAACCGTTGACTGCACGTGTCGTAAGAGGCGACTAAGAAAAGAACTGAAAAAACAATGGGAAGCTACAGATTTTTCCCAAGCTATAGGTCACATAAGGTATTGTAAAGGCAATTCCCTTGTGAAGTGATTAATATGTGGATCTATGGCGTGCTCCTGACGGAGCGTGAAAGAAGATTCTGAGTAAAATATATACATCGGATTTGCCAGTTATCAGAACACTAAAGAGAGAGAGAGAGAGAGAGAGAAGGCACTTAAAATGAAGTATTAATGCTGGAGTTTTGCTCAAGAAATGCGAATAAAACAACTACAAGACATGAAGCTTATATACTAGTTTATACGTAAAACCTGCTTATAAGAGCCATCTCCTTTTTGTTAAGTAATAAGCAAATTTCTTTTAGAATCCAATCTCCTTAATTAGGATCCATCGTTTTTCTTAAAACGCTGATCAATCGAAACCCCAATTCTAATATCTTTTCCCATCTTCATCGGCCCCTTTAGGCCCTCCATTATCTCCCTTGTTCTCCTTGGTGTAGCGAAATATTCAGTGGTTTACGATGGAATTTTTTGAGATAGTGAATTACTTATTTGAACTGAATTTATTCTACTCAATCAATTGCGTAAATAATAAGATTGTGGAAGTGGGTGATATTTGTTGCAATAATTCTAGCCTTTGTTTTATGTACTTTTTTCAGCGTATGCTTTACTGGACCTGTCAGGAACACCTAGATTTTTTGTTATAATTATTATTAAAATTCTTCTGTTTCAAAGTTGGCATTAAATTGCATCGGCAAGACTGTATTTTTTGTAAAACATGTAGCAAATAAATAATACCAGAAAATGAAATAAAATGTAAATATAAACATTAAAATTTATAATATTAAAAATGTAACAATTAATAACATTATTCTGATCGCACAGAAATCTGATATAGAAGCAATAGCAGGAATGATGTTGTCTAAAGAAGAATACAAAATAATTTTGTTAATATATCTGTCAATAAGAAGAGTCAATCTCGTTAATCTTGCTAATTAATAAGCTAAGAAATTAACTCCTTTATAGTTGAAGTGCCGCTGAAACCCGGTCAAGAGCCCAGTGATACTACCACTTATGTAAACGTCTTCACATTGCGGATATGGCTGACAAATAATTATTCTCAATATTTCTGATAAGTACACATTCCACTAATATCTCCCGTGTTGTCTCAGTGACACTTAAGAATACAACAACCGTTAGCTGTACGTGCTATAAGAGTGCCTGATGAATAATAGAGGAATTTAACGAGAAACCTTTTCAGAAACTATATTTTCGCAAATTACATGTATAGTCTATATACGATATTACCTGAAAGAGAGAGAAGAGAGAGAGATTACACTAGTAATTTTTCTAATGATAGAAAGCCAATGGATATTCGTATACATTTTATATGATTATAGAGTTGTCTTAAATTAAACTCTTCTCTCTCTCTCTAGATACAACGTAGGTTCATGAAGTATTAGCTGCAATTATTTTGAACTGAAAACATTCGCTTTCTTGGCACAATTAGTCTACGTTTAGCTATAACTCCTATGACACGAGTAAATTATTAAGCTATAATAGATATATTATAATAGATTTTATTAAGATACAAAAGCAACAGACATCAGTTTTACGGCTTTAATAAACAAATATTGTTAATAGTAGCGTATAAATTGTAAACAAAGTTATTGATCCGAAGAAAACGATAACGACGACGATAACAATTGAGTATAGGATTTGGGTATGGAATGGTGACGAATGAATGTATATATTTATGCAATTGAGCTTAACTAACTAATGAAAATCTGCATTTCAAGATACACTGCTTCAAGACACACTAACTGCATATTAATAATAAAGGAAGGCAACAATTCCATTTACACATTTTAACTTAAAGATAGAAATAGAGTCTCCCACTAATTCTAGGTATACATGTACCTTTACAGTAATTATGAAATATTGTCGTATTGAAAAAGTATTTCTAATAACGGAAAATAAATCCAGCATTATTTTGAAGATGTAAGACGTTTAAAAACTCATTCACAGCGTGGCGAGTCAGGTAAATAAGTTTCAACTAGTTGAAGCCATTTAACATGCACTCAACACTCACGTACATGTACAGAACAATTTTATAGATCTAGGGCTTTATAAAAACAACATTTTGATCGTATGGTTGCACACATGACATCCGCATGTGCTGCATAGTTTTCTTGCTAAGTTTCTGTTTTATGTATTTCTTGGTATTTTCTCCTTCCTTTCTACGGTTATTGGCTATAGTTGTTTTTTAATAATTCTATAATTATATATGTAAATATATACATTATGTATATATATAATATATATATATATATATATATATATATATATATATATATATATATATATATGTCATATATATATATATCATATATATATATATACATATATATATATATATATATATATATATATATATATATATATATATATGTATATATATATACAGCGGATATATAATCGACTATTTTAGAAAAACTGAAATAAGAGGAAGAGATATCTACATGGCGGCTTACGACTATGCTACTTTATAAATTGTTTTTCTCTCTCATTTTCTACCACTCCCCGTCACTTTCTGCTCTCTCTCTCTCTCTCTCTCGCTCTCTCTGGCTTTTCGTTGTCTCTCGCTTGCTATCAATTTCGTTGGTCTCTTATACTAGTCACTCTTTGTCTCAGTGTTTCTTGCTCTAGACTCAGTCTACATGTAGGGACTTTTTCACTTATATTTTTCAAATATTCTCTGACATTGTTGCTCTTACGAAAGTTTTCTTTAAAATATATGTAGACCATTCTTTCGCGGGGATGATAATACGGAAGATTACATTTAGGCTTATATGACTTCTGTTTGGGAATGATTATAAAGATGGAAAAAGGCTTGATTGTTTGAACATTTATTAATCTAACTTATTTTTACTAAGTAGTTTTCTAATTTCAAACCACAACTTAACAATATGAAACAACAATATACAGCTGACTTCGTATTAATAAGCGTATAAAGCTGCATTTTTGGAATTGAAATGTTTGCACATTAAATTTCTTAGAATAATTTTATGTACAATAAAGTAAATGCCGTTGTAGAACTGTGGACGCTGTAAACCTTAAGCAACGACTCGACTACAAATTCATCGAGTGAGAATCACAACAACACAATTTAAATTTATGTACTTTGACAGAAGAGAGACGGAAAAGATAGTGCTTCCTTGAAGTCAAAGAGGAAGTAATCTCGATGAATGCCTAGGCTTCCATTGATTTGTAAATTTAAAACGAGGCATTAGACTCCGATTCCATTTGACAACAACATCAATCTTCAGAAGCCTTAAATAATCACCTATCACTAAACCTAATCCAAATCCTACACCTAACTCTAACTCTAATCATAGCCCTAAAACCATTACACATCAATGCAGGAATTATTTAGCGAAACTAAAATTAAAAAATAAAATAATTTACTATGAAAACAGTAGTTAAAATAATATTAACTATATTAATAATTCCAACTAAAAATATAAATATTAAAGTTCCTCTAATAGTTCTTTGAAGAAACCGGACTGGACTGGAAGAAATTGATACTGAGATAGAGCAATTCATATATAAACTCTCAAATAGAAGAAAGACCATTTCTTTTGACGGAACATGTTAATTAATTTCACTGAATATGTCTTTGCTTCTTATGAACCAAACATCGACAGATATTCTTTCGTCTTTCTTTCACGAAATGGCTGTCTCTAACAAAACTTAAATAGAATAATTTACGAGAGGTTCTAATCTGAAGGGTACATCTGATTTTAAAACAGCTGTACCGCTTAACTTCAGGGGTAACAAAGTAATTACCCAGTTTATTACCCGACATTTGACTTACAAGATTTATTTGAGAAACCGAAAGCAGGAATTTCTTTCACATTTACCCATCACTCTCATTTTCAACCCGCATTGACTACTCACTTCCAGTTGAACTTGGGCTAGATACTTATTTATCATTGACGTCGATGATTTAGTTGCAAAGCTTTTGGAGAACATTTTGTAGCATTCATTCGTTAGAACTTGCTTTCACTATCAAGCATTCAATTTGCAATTTGGATTCATATATTTCATTCTTTCAGTCAATCAATAAATTATATTCTTTCCTTGTTTAGTAGAAGAAGCATTTTGCATCGAGTTGTAGCCAGAGTCGAGACTGGGGGTTAGGGGGGAAACCCCCTGACTTCGGTGCTCAATCCCCAATTTCCAACCCATTGTCCTGATTTTAAGGAGAGTAGCTGCCTTTTGCCGCCTTATAGAAACAATTTATACTTGTCTGGTGAACACTGAATGCGCACAATGCGTAGTCCACTACTTCCGTTACAAAGTTGTTTTACAAGGCTCGATTTTATTACACACCGACCCTGTTGAAAAAATAATGAAAAAGCTAAGCTGAAGCTCAGCAACAGTGTTTGAATACCGTAGATTTGTTTGTATGGCCCAGAAGATCACCAGCACCCCTGTATTATCCGTAATTATTTCATGTGATGTAAATCCCCCCTCATATTGGGGGGGGGGGATTTAGCGCACTCAGTTAAGCTGCGCGTCAGGTGAACGAAGTAAAGCGAATTTGCATGCGGTTAGTAAATTGTGGGCGACCACTTTGTAAGACCGCGAGTAGACAGCCTAGAAAGTAAGCAATCCCGAGGGTGTTGCAAGTTATTCTTAAATCCGCGCCGTCTGCTACTGGAGCGCCAACAAAAGGCAAAGATTACTAATAACCATGGAATGGAATGGAGGAAATAACGAAAACTACAAAAAGCAGAAACTTAAGAAAGGAAACATTGTAAACACATGCGGTATATCATGTGTGTAATCATACGGAATTTTAAAAAAATGTGATTCGTTACCTGGAGAAGATTGACATTGGTAGCCGTGGATTATAGTGATGAGATCATAGTGATGTCATCAATGATCCACTCTTCTATTTATATCAAAGTCGTTCTCAACAATTTCGCGTGATACAATTTAACTATAAGTGGAAATTGTTTCACATTATTGAAGGCAAAATAGTGCCGTATACTGTAACATTGCCCTGACATGAAAATATTTGAATTTATTTGTAACTTTTATATAAATACATGTACTTTATGCGCCTTTGGTACACCATTTTTAGTTTTAGTAATTCCAAATGGAATTGACGAAGAAAAGTATAGTATAATAATAACAATAATAAAATCGTTAGACTAGTGTTACTATCGTCCATGACAATATCGCGCACTATGAGACAAATCAAAGCTGATGAGAAAAAAGAAGGTCTAAAACTATGCAAATTTCAAAATCCAGAAAACGAGTCCAAAGATTAAAGGATAAAACAAAAAGAACGAGAAAACGAGTTTCCAAAAAACATATATTGTCAAGAAATATTTTTACAGAGGACATATATAATTGATAACTCTATATTCCATGAGTCTGCATTAGCAGCACAATGAGAAAGAGAGAGAGAGAGAGAGAGAGAGAGAGAGAGAGAGAGAGAAAGAGAGAGAGAGAGAGATAGAGAGAAAGTGAAGTGAGAGTCAGTGAGTGAGTTTGAGTGAGGAAGAGAAAAAAGAGATAGGGGAAGATATAAAGAGAGAGAGAGAGAGAGAGAGATTGAGTGAGTGAGTGAGTGAGTGAGGAAGAGAAAGAGAGATAGATGAAAGAGAGAGAGAGAGAGAGAGAAAGAGAGAAGAGAGAAAGCAGATGCTCAGATCTCACCCCTCACTTCCTGAGATATTATATCACTCCTGCTCTGAGAGGAGTCTCAGTCGACCCTGGTTGATGACTCAAAGTGTGAGCCGTGAGTTAGAAACTTGTCAAAGTAAAAAGTGGACTGATTTGGAGTGAAAGAGTAAAACATTCGATAATTTTAATAGGTTACCTAATTGACGAACTCATAAGTAGATCAATGTTTTACTTGAATCTCGTAATACTTTAGATTGTCTTCTTCAGAAAACCACCGTGACATTGATAATTTACTGGTATCAGACACAAAGCAATGGCATTGCAATAGCTTATCAGAACTATAGTGTAATTTCTTATCAAATACTAGTTTAGGACTCGCATAATATTTCTTAGCGCGTAAGGATCTATCCAAATGCTGGTATACAGGAACTATAATAGTACTGCCGGCTAGTGTCAAACGTTTCGGCGCTAGCAGGTTTTGAAAACTCAGTATTTTATGTACTAAACTATAAAGTAATAGGGGCATTACAATTGACAAAAAAGAAACTGAATTACAAGAATTAAAGAGCGCAAATGTGAGGATCATGACTTACCCGTTCCGTAAGAGCCAGAATTTAGAAGGAAATTAGAACATGTCAGTTTTTGAAACAAATTTGTTTCTCGTACCTGTATAAACGCCCATAATTTATACAACACGTTCAGAGAGCGGTGATTTATTTGATTCCAGTCTGAATTTATTCTAACTCTAGAGAAACCAGTAATGTTTCAACTAAATGCTAAATTTATACTAATTTATAATGCTTCAAGTAAATTATAAATTTATTGAATGAAAACCATACGAAGATTAAAAAATTCCGAAAATATAGAAAAGTTCAAAATCCAGAAAACAAGTCCAAAGATTGCAGGGAAATAGTAAATATTCTCATCAGTATTGTCAAGATGGGATAAATTTTTGCTACATTCCAATTTATGACATTGATTGATAGATTTATCAAATCATCACTAAATTGATTGTATCATCGATTGAAACATCGTTTTACTGATTGATTAATTGATTTTCTGTTTTTATTGAACAAATCATAGATTCCTTTGTTTGTCCGGAGAGAAGTTTTCCGTGCAGCAGTCTGACCGGACCATGTCTGCCTCAGAGGAACTGGTGCGATGGTACAGAAGACTGTCCTCAGGGTCAGGATGAGGAGGTGCAAGCCTGCGGTATAGACTCTATGTATCGTCAGTTGTTGTGTTATTATTTTACTTAAAAACTTTCATTTAATTTTAAACGTTATTCACTACAACTCGTAATATAGGGCCTAAATATATATTATATATATATATATATATATCTTAGTGCACTGCCTACTGGCAGGTCCATGGTATATAACGCCTCCACTCTTCTCTGTCAATATATATATGTATATATATATATATATACTTCATTTGTTTTAGTTAAAATTCTTTTAAATTATACTTGCTATTTACTATAATCTCGATTTCTGCTCTGCTAAGCGACAGTATAATTCAGAGCTCCTACATCAGTTTTGTGATAAAGCTTCATTTTTAATCAACAAGATAAAAGTTATCCTTTTTATGCTGTTGAAATTGTATAGGTAATTAAGTTAAATCAAAAATATTCTAACTTTCTTAAAAGCAGTAATTATTCAACGGACCATACCAGGATTCATAATTTCTTTCAAAAGAGGTAAATTTAGGCTTTACAAATGCTTTAGAACTCAGGTTTTGCAGCGTAGCCAAATTAATATTCAATTAAATTTTCAATATATCAAATATAGTAAAACGTTTAAGGTGCAATTGATCGAGTATAAAGCATTTATCAACGGTCAATCACAATAATATGAAGTCAAATTTCTGCTAAAAGAAGCTATTTTACAGATTATTCATTTAAATCGATTTTTATTCTGTGATGCAGATCTATGGAATGGAGGTAAGGAGTATTTTCGAGAGAATAGAGAAAAAAATATCTTAATGAGCAGAAACACTGAGAAAGATTTCAACAACAGTTCATGTAGTAAGTGTTGTTTCCTTGCTTTTGTATGAGTATTTGTATTAAATGTATAAAAAATCTAAAAAATCCGTGAATTTTGGAAACTTTAGGTTGCTGAAAAACATATTTATGTTAAGAATAATCCAGATCCACTGATTAATACAGGGAACATATCTTGAGATTTCGGATGAGAGCTCTATGATTTCCAAAGTTTTTAGATTTTTCAATGTAGCATTGTAAAATGAAATGAACACATGCTCTATCTGCCGGGTGGCATGTCCAAAATTGCATTTTCCTACCAACATTCTGCTTTCACATTCAATACGAATACATCATCGATAAAGAAAGTTGATTCGGACAACAAAACGGTTTAAGCTCTTACCAAACCTTAATCTAGCATTTATCTTGAGAAAGTATGACTTCTAAAGACTCTCATTGCCTCTCATTGCCTCCTTCAGTACAATGCGTAGTCAGCTCTTATGACACACGCAGTTTGAGATTTGATTAACCTATTCAGACCAAAACACAAAGTGTTCAATATTTCTCTTCTCTTTAGTGTTATATCAATTGGCAAGCCCAAGGTATAATTTTCTACTCACAGTATGTTTTCACGCTCCATCAAGAGTACTGCATAGATCAACAAGTTAAACCATTTACAAAAGACTATGTATTATCCACATCTTATGTAACCAGTAGCTTGGAAAAGTTGGGCTTCTGACGTAATTTTGTGTTGAGTGTCTCAGTTCTTGCTTTATTTTCTCTTAATACACGTTCAGTTAACGTTTAGTCTAAAACTCGTGTCACAGACACAGCACGCCACTAGTAGTATTTATGCACTAATATATCCATAATTCAATTTTTGCAATGGTATATAAAATTTCTAATTTAAAACTATTTATGTTAATAAATTATTAGAATTAGCTTAAATTTATTAGTATATATTCCATGAAGCTAAATAATTTGTTTATATATTATATTTGCTATATATTACTTATATGACAGATATTACTTTACCATTCGGATGTCAGTGTTCATTCCTGAGTCACGTTAAGTGTATCAACATTAATTACGTTCCTGACAGCATTCCAGTGAATATCACGAAATTGTATGTTAATTTCTATACTATTTATTATAAACTTAAAATCTCAGAGGTACTAGCTTTAAATATATTAGTCAACGAAGATAACTGAAAAAAATTGCATCACTTTCTCTTTAGATTTGCCTACTATCATGTCTTCAGAAATGGTGCCCAGAAAAAATAAATTGTCTTCCGTTTTGGGTAGCATTTAAAATGCATGGTTGCCACAAATTTTAAAGTATTCTATAGAATCATAGGCAATTGGAAATGGAAGTTGTTACCTTTAGTAGCTATTACTGACTGTATTACTTCACAGAGCTATTTTGTGGTAATATTTTTCTTCTTGTGTATTTGTTTATTTTCCAATGTTTATACATCCCGCTATCGTGATAAAAGAACAAAGTTTGATGTTTGAGAAAACTGTGGCGAATGCCACTGTAGATGAGAGATGAAATCTAATCAAATTAATAAATTTGAAAATATAGATAACTTTAAAATTTACATAATTGGTTTTTTGTCACTTTAGGCAATAAAACGTTATACATTAAATTGCAGATGAAATTGTCAGCATAATATCAGCTTAATCATTTTAGAAATTCCCGAGTAGAGAGCCTCATAATGGCAACGTGCGTGTGTGCACCTTTATACAAATACATTGGCCGAATTCAGTTGAAAAATATACTCAGACGATGGTAAAATGTTCTACTATACATGTTGGTGGCTTTCTTGTAGAATGAAAAAAAACGTGCAGGAATTTAATATATATTTTAGAAGTTACAAGTAATAACTTGTAACTTAATGTTTAGAATCCGTTATTTTAAAATTATATGTTTATGAAATTATTTTCGTTAGAAATTTGCATTAATAAATTTGCATTGCCTATACATTTGCTTTGGTATTATTTAATTGTAGAATGCTGCAGAATAATGAAATCACCCGTATAAGGACGGCTTCTTTTCAAAGTTTAAATAATTTGGAGTTTCTGTAAGTATTTCTGCAGTTACCATTGAATCTTATTCACACGCTAATTGATGGATGTACATGTTCCTGATCGATTTAAATTAATATAGTAAATAATTAAAGATTTGAGTAATAGTACACACACTAAAGTGAAAATTGAAGAAGACAACGGAAATCACTTCAAAAGCCAATATTAAAAAGGTAATGTTAACGTCAGTTTTCTCATTCGAAAGCGATGTCAGTGACGAGCGAGCCCAGGATTTGAACCCCGCACATACTGATCCGCGGTCGAATATCTTACTCCATCGCCACTATTTCCCAAGCTTTGGGTTACATAAGGTAAGGATAAAGCATAGCGTTTTGTGAAGGGATTAATTTGTTGATCTACATGTATATAGTGCTCTACATGTACATTGACCGTGAAAGTAGAATCTGAGTACAAAATTGTAAATTGGACTTTCCACTTGGCAGAAACACTAGAGGTGGAGAGATTATGAATCGATCTATAATGTCTGAATTACTATCTGAATTACTGTTTGAATTACTATATATCTATCTATATATATATATATATATATATATATATATATATACATGTATACATATATATATATATATATATATATATATATATATATACACATGTATATCATTTAACGCAAACTGTTTAACCTTTTACCAGTTTATAATCAATTGTTCATATTACCAATCTTGTAAATGTCTGAGATTTTACTCTACTATCAGAATTAATGAAAATTGGTCTAACGCCGCAGGAGCAGTGAAATTTCACGCAGTTATCTGACTCTCTAAACGCTGCGATGATAAGATGTGGACAAAGAGGATTGGAGAAGGTCTATTCGTATCCCGACCCTAGCTAAACTGGTAATAAAGGAAGATGATGATGATGATGATGATGACGATTATGATTATGATGATGAATCTAGTAAGAAATAGCCTGCATTAACAAATATTATCATTATAGTACGTAGGCCCTAATTTATATGATGATCTACGTTGTAAGAAAATGTATGCATTTTGTATCTTTGCTGAAAATAAACATATTATCTCTTCTATTCTATTCTATTCTAAAATATGATGCGACTCATCCAAAAGTTACTGAAGTCACGTAACACCAGTGTTTATAATAGATAAGATACCGGCTATCCACGTACTGCTTTTTTGTTGTTGAAAAATGATTAGCCATGGAATTGATGTAGTATATAAAATACTCATCGCAAATAAGTTGTTGAATAAGATAATTTTTATATGATAGAAAATCGAATCAAATAGCTTTCATAATTTGAGTAATGGAATGCTAGCTATTTTCACTATATTTTTCATTAAAATGTAAATATGGTTTAGATTTTTGGACAACAATGAAATTACTGATATTGAAGGACATGCATTTACGGGTCTACACTCGCTAAATCTTCTGTAAGTTTTAAGACGCATACATTAATGTTCTTAATTAAATTAGTGTTGTGCCAAAGACTTCATAAATTAAATTTATAAAATTAATAAATTAATAAATTGATAAATTAATAAATTGCTTGATACACTGTACCTTTTATCCAACTGTACTGTGTATTGTTCACACACAAACAAACACAATTGCCGATGTAAGCTCTACATGTAACTAGTATTTATAAATGTCAACTAAATCTATCATTAACAAAAGTAAGTTAAACAAATTAATTAACAAACTTCTAAAAGCCGTATTAGAAGGTATTAGAAAGTGAAACTACTAAATTTTGCGATTTTGATAGGAATGTGGGACACATTTTGTTATTGTCGGTTTTTCAAGAGATACCTCAATCCCATCAATCGATCACTAATCAAATACTATATGTCTGAAACCGTAAGATATGTTAATATTGTTCATGTTATGTGAAATCAGTTAATGGACGCTGGCAAAAATAACTATTTGCCAAATTTATCCAATCAACTAATTGCATTATTGAAAATAGAAGTTAATTAAATTATGTTATTGTAAGCATTAAAATATTTATTCACTAGGCCTATTAATGCAAATTTTATGGCGATATTGTATTTTTGAAATTGAATTCACTTTACTACCTATTTTAATTGGTTGAATACTTGGCAGGTGTAAATTTATTGTTCTCTCTGTATCAATACACATGAAATGTCCACATCATCGCCTTCAGTTTACCAATTGGACGTTAAATATTCAATGTTTAAAAAGAACGGGCGATAAGGCTATATAGGTCTATTATGTAGGTTTCCTTATAAAAAGTTTGCTGTCGGAGACTGACCTCTTGGGTTTTGAACCAACAGCCCCAGGTTTAGCAGACAAGATTCCTATCAATTCGACCACCTTCATTTAAAGTTAATTTATAGTTTAGTTATTGATTGTCTTTACAGATCTATTATGGGAAATAAGCTCACTCGCTTGAGACAGAAAGCACTGGCTGATCTACCGAATCTAGAATTTTTGTAAGTTTCTGCGAGTATTTTGTGTATTGCTAGTTGTGTATGCCGAGCTATGCCGTTGGCTTATTGGCAAGTTGATCGACAGCGGTTCAGTAGGTGCAGGGTTCCAATTCAATTCTCTTCCCGTCACTGCCGTACTAGCGAGGAGAAAACCGACGTTAATAATAATAATAATAATAAAAGTTTAACGTCCATTTCCTCATACAAGGATGATGTTAGGGACGTCATCAGGGACGTCTGACGATGACGTTAGCTTAACGTCATCGTCAGACGTTAAGCTAGAGTTTAGTTCTTATTTCATTTTATACAGATAAATAGTCTATATGTGTGTCGTTAACTTCTTTTAGGATTAGGATTTTAGGCGATCATTTGGGATAAGATAAATTAAGTACTAGACTAATTTAAAAATTTCTATTCTTATATTATTTTATTGTTATTCTTAAAAGGCTTCTATACTATATACATGTAATTATAAGAAAGCAGCGAAATACCAAGCCAAGTCATGTTCAAACAATTTTATACGAAGGCCAATTTCGTGTATGTCGAATGGTCTTCAGCCTAGATTAATGCGTCGGCTGTTCAAAATGAATCTCTTAAAAAGTGCATCACTTGACTGTGCGAATAATATTTCAATTGAATAAATATATTATACTTTAATGCTTTTTAGTAACTTTATATTCCATATGAATTGGATAGCTTCCTTCACTTTAATAGGCATGCATATATATATATATATATATATATATATATATATATATATAATGTAAATATACATGTATATATCAAGATATATATGATATATATATATATATATATATATATATATATATATATATACATGTATATTTATATAGACAGAGAAGAATGGAGACGATATATACCATGGACCTTGCAGTAGACAGTGCACTAAGATATATATATATATATATATATATATATATATAATTATATATATATATATATATATATATAGATTGCTCTGCTATATTTAGATTTCTTAATGAAAATCAGTTGCGAGACTTTGATGTCGGAGCTTTCGATGCCTTGAGTGGACTTCATTTTCTGTAAGGTTTTAAATTTTATTAATTAACCATATTTGTTTAGATAAGTACGTACATGTAGTAGAGACTAGTTTTTATACATCTTCAATAGTTCATGAATAAGTAGTATTAAGCCAAACTAAGTAAGTTTCGTAGAAAAGTAAATAAAGGGAACTACAGGGTTCCATAAGTAGGCCTACCAAGTAACTGTATAAAGTAAACTGAATCATAGGAATTTACTAGGTTTCTTAAATCATTTTAAATGTTAGGCTGAAATTTGAAGATACTATCAGCCGAACTTCCCAGCAATCTGATTTTCAGGCCATGAAATCTGATAATTAAAGATAATACATGTAGAGGACTAGAGATATGAACCTTTTCTTACTAAGATATTTAATATTTAATAAATGAATAGCGTTGGCCGCTCACTGCTCTTTCGACTCACTTAGTGCTGCTCTTGAAGTGAGCTGCACTCACTCACACTCAGTTCTCTCTAAGAGCTGCTCTCAGAGAGCAGTTATAGTTCACAGTTTTATAACACGCATATGCAACAATGTGTCGTTATGCGACACAGTGCAGCATATGCTGCTCTGTTCGATACATGCTGCACTGTGTCGTATAAGCAGCATGTAAGGCCATCCGTTTTTCCTAGCCCTAAATATCTTGACTATTATTGACCTTTGAACCATGAGATCAGCATATCTGACCCACTATATAACCTTGTGTACATCGTGGTATGCTTATTTTTGGTTTGACTTAGTCCGTGTTACGGGCCCTAGGAATAAAAACCTAACATTTGTGGAAGGTATGGCTTTCAGAAGGCTTATATATGGAAGGAGGTTCATCAGGAGGCGTAGATTTACAATTCGGGTCAAGGCGGGAGTACCCCCACAATAAAGGACATTGAAATTTTCACAATTTAGAAAAATTTAGAGAAAAAGGTCAAGATTCAACCGACTTCCAAGCCGAATAAGACGCCGAATACGAATGTGAAACTAAGTACCTAACAGGAAAATTGTCAGGGTTAAGAATGTTAAGTGTCAAGGTCGAAGTCGGTCTTCGAGACTACTTTACAGAAAGAGTTTAATAATAATAAGCTAAATAAAATTACATTTAAAGTTATATTTGATATTTAGTTAGTGTCCTATACTACTAGAAGTCACGTAGGCCACACAGACACAGAGGAGTTGCAGTAGTAAGTGCCTGAACCAGTTGAGAGCAGTGAACATTAGACACTACTCAGTGCAATTACTGTAGCAAGTGCCTGGACCATTTGAGAGCGTGAGAGCAGTGAGCAGCTCAAAGGAGTCCGCTCATTGAGCTGTGCGAGTCATTTATATGCTGCTCTCACAGATGAGTCGTAAAGCACATCACTATAAATGAATCAGAAATTGTTTAAATTAATAGGCTAATACAATGTTGCATGAAAGAGTAAAGAGATACGCAAATAGTTAAAAATGCATTATTTAATGTTATTTAAATATCTAATTATTTTCTTAAAGGTCCGTATTTCGAAGTTATCCCCTGTGACTGTTGCTATTATTAATGCCTTTGATGCTTTTTATGTTGTTGTATCTAACTTGTATTTGTAAGTAACTAAGTTCAAAAGTTTACTTGTAATTAAGAGGCAATTTATGCACATTACAAATATACATATACATGTATGTACATATATAATTTTATATCTGGGTTTCAGATCATTGGATAGGAATAATTTAAAACTGGACGAAGCACAGTGCGGTACATTTCCTTCGACATTACATTGGCTGTAAGTGTAAATTTCAGGCCTGTGATTTATTTTCAATTTAGATCTTAATGTTTTCAAATTCAAAGAAATATTTGAAACTCATATTGATGCATTAATGTTTATATTTAATAAAATACAACAAGTATGAGTAGTTTATTTAATATATTGCAGCTTACATTATTCCTAAAAATATTCTTGTAAATACTTTTCCAATCTAAGCAACACCAAATCTGAATTTTACTTTTTGCTATATATATCCTTTTTGCATAATTTCAAATTGGAATTTGAAACAGCGATATTGAATGAAACTCATCTCAGTCATACTTTTTGTTACGGATATGTTCATCTACAACACATTATAGGTGCATTTGCTATGAAAGATAAAGCCAAGTTTGACGTCAGTTTCCTGCTTGATAGCAAGTTAGTGACGAGATCTTGAAAAACACTGAATTTGAACCCTGCACCTACTGACTACTATTGGACAACTTGCCATCAAGACACCAGCTCAGCCCATTTGCAAAACATAAGGGCAAATGTTTGTTATTGTTTTGCTCTAACTAACAAAGTACACAGAGTAGATTTTTAACGGACATTGCAAACTTAAATGACATGAATTTATTTTATTTTTGTGATTCGTGCATTCACACTGATTGATTTTAGTAATTGTGTATTACATGTACCTGCAGATCAATGGAACATAATGATATAGAAGTTATCAATGACGGTGTGTTCTGCAATCTTCATGATCTAAAAGTTCTGTATGTAAGCTCTCCTTAACTATTAACAATAATTTAATTAAGCGTTGCAGTCATTGTTACTTTTAATTATCAATACATAGTATTGTGTTTGTATCAAGTACTAATATTTTTTCAAACTGTATACACATTTTCGATTCTTTTATCCAACTAGTCTATTTCTGAATTTAACTCTAAGCTATGCAATGGTTTTAAGATGATTTGAGTCATTTATAAAATCATTGTAACATTGATAGAGAGAAGAAATTTAGAGATTAGTTCAATTTACTTGCGTTCTAAAATAATACATTTCATTCGAAGAATTTATACAAGATTGTGTTATTGAAAGCATAAACATTTCATATGAAACTTTACACAACTCTGGTTTTTATAATTTCCCGATCTAACTCAGGAACTTTGACTGTCATATATACTTGTCGCAAGTGAAAATTAGTCCGAAATGAGGCAATGATAAATCACCATAGACATCAACTTTTTCTTAGCAACCAATTACATTACAGAATAGTAAAGATATTATGTCGTTCTAATTTAATCTACGTGTTTCATTAAAAGCTCCTTAACTGGTTCTAAAGCAAACTCTTAATAATAATGTTTGCCTTACATCCTGCCTATTTTCCTAACTTTGGCGAAAGTGAACGTAATAGATAAGCTCTGATTTCCAATCAATATTTTATAATAGCATAATCATAATAATCATAACCAACTTGATGATTTATTCTACAGCTTTCATTTCATTTAACAATTTGTTTCACAGGTCATTAAGAAAGAACAAAATTTTCTTCATTTCGTCTGAAACCTTTCATCAATTGCCGAACTTAATCGAGCTGTAAGTCAGTAAAATATATATTTTACATTCTGGTTATAAGAAGAGAGAGAAAGAGAGAAATATGTTTTATTTTCACAAAATTTCACAGAGTAATCACATCAATGAACGCGTGAAAGAACTTAAATAGGCATTATCAGAATCTTAGTAATAAATACAATATTTTTAAAAAGTGGTAAGTGCAAAAATAAACCAAAAACAAAAATGTGTATAATAAATTGAATAAAAACTAGGCCATCAAAGACGACGCATGGTAAAATTTTGGTAGGCTGATTTAGACTTCATTCAGTGGACATAATGTTCTTCTCTTTAGCGTAGGTAAATTTGTGCATTGATTAACTTAGATTCCATTTTTCACTTAATCTATCCATCCTGTGTTGTGATGTTGGATATAGATGAATATATCAACCATAAACTACATGAGTCATAAGAAACTGTTTGCAACGAAAATGCTGTTTAGCGTTACTACTAGATTATTGTAAGGAAACTCTATTATGTTTTAGAGCAACGAACAACTTTTCACGATTGAAACAACACAAAACGGCTTCATTGCTTTCTAAAATATTTGAACACAATTCAGCATAAAACACTAAAAAGAAATACTTTTGGGCACGGTTGAATGTTTTGATAATTTCGAAAAGCAGCTATTACTTTTAATAATAAAAATTACGTTAGATTCTCTCTCTTCAGCGCACTGCCAAGTGGCAGGTTCAGGGTACATATTCATACTCAAAGTCTCTTTTCTCGCTCTATAAGAGCACTCGTAGATCAACAAGTTAATCCCTTCAAAAAGTCAATGCCCTATTCATACCTTATGTAGCCTATAGCTTGGGAAAATAAGGCTTCTGAAGTGGTTTCCCGATGCCTTCCTCAGTTAGGTGGATTAATTGCCATTTAATCTTGGGGGAAAATATTTCATAGTGAGGTGGGTCCCCTCTTGCCATCCTCAGCTTCTGCCTTTAGTCGCCTCTTAGGTACACGCGGCAGATTGTTTGCGGTTGCCCTATTCTGCAGTGGTCCAATCACACCCGAGAACAACACGTTAGATTATGATAAATAAATAAACTAAATTAAATGCTACCATATGTAATAATCTCATAGAAACTTCACAGATAATCTTCTATTTTTGCCATTATTATATTCACTATGTCAGCTATAAGTTACAGCTTGGTATTATTTTTCATCTCATAAATTCAATTCCTTAAAAAGTGAGATGAATTCAGTTGGGGTCTATCATTGCAGAATTACAGATGCATGTAGGTCCACTGTTTGTATAATTTAATAATTATTGTATTTTTAATGTTCTAAAGTCAAGTCATATGATAGATATTGTGAACGATTACTATTTTATTAATTTAATATCTTGCAAGTACTTCTTGTCGTCAGATTGATTTGGAATTAAACTAAAATGAATTTAAAAATTAACCACAACTGTATTTCAAGTGAACAGCTCGAAGGTGCATTCATGTACGCTATTATGTTTTGTTAGGGATTTGTCAGAGAACCTTCTAAGCAATTTACGAGCTGACACCTTCACCCAGACATTTCATATGGACACCCTGTGAGTGACATGTTATTCGTAATAACTCATCGTCATCATCATCATCATCATCATCATCATCATCACCATCATCTTATTCTTCTTCTTCTCTTGAATCTCAGTTTTACTAAGGTCTGAATACGAATAGATTTTCTTTTTCCATTAGTTTTAGAAATTTGTTTAGCCAATTTCTGGAGCTTCTGCGCTTACCAACCGAATTATTTTCTGACTTTGGTATGCAGTCTACGGTTGGTCTATTCTTCAATAACCGGGACAGAACACTGGGAAAATTAGTATTATTCGTAATTAATTATAACAAAAATATTTAAAACAAGTTAAACAAATAATTTTTAATTTTTTAATTTTCTTTGTTTTATTATTTCATAATTTTGAAAATAGGCTGATATTTGCTTATAAGAATATCCTATATGTTCTTCTCTATTCTCAGAGCCTCCTAACCAGTCTCCCAATAATGATGACGAGCAAATTGCTGATCCATACTGGGTACGCTAAAAACATTTAAAAATGGACCGCATTGATGAGAGCTCATAGACTTCAGTTTAGATTGAAAGTTACTATATGAAAGCAAGACAAGATTCAATAAATACAAGAGAAGATAGATCAGTAAACTCTACAACACAAATAAATTTTATTCGTCAGTTGGGTTCTCAAACCCATATACTCAATTTGCTCTTGCCCAGTGCCTATATTAAGCAATACATTTTACTTAATGCTTTTCTCAATTTTGTTAGACTTGTGATGGACTTTAGTAAAGCTAAGGTTAACGTCAGTTTCCTCACTCGAAAGCGATGTCAGTGACGGGCGAGCCCAGGATTTGAACCCCGTACCTACTGATCCGCGGTCGAGTATCTAATCGACTTCGCCATTGGCTCCAGCCAGTGTGATATAACAAACGCTTTACTTTTCCTGACCTCGTTTGATTTTTGTGACTACATTCATTAATAATTGTAGAACAATGCATTGAAAAAAATTATAGGCCTTACTGAGCTAGGTAACAACTGTATATTGCTTTATGTGTAAATTGAATTTATTGTATTATTATGATGTTTCAGACATCTGGAATTTAATCCGTTATCAAATTTAGCATTCTTGGAATATTCAAATATGAGTCTTTTAAAAGAATTGTGAGTAATATCAGTTCATAATTCGCTATATTTAAGTTTTAAACCAAATTAGACTTAATTTTTTAGTATTGAAAGCATTTCTGTATGTATGACTCTAGTTCATAGTAGAACTTATTTGTGCTGGCTATAGATTGAATTTTATCTACGAATTTTGCATATATGTATTTTTACACATTTGGAGTTTTAATTTCAATCTAAATCGTTGCAAATTTTTATTTAATTTAACTTTTTGTATGTTCAATGAAGAATTGATACTTTGTAGACTAAACAAAAATATTTAATTTTTGGAAAATAGGATATTATTAAATGTGTGATATTATTATTTTAAATACTCAATTAAATGATGGAAGATAGAAGCAAAAAATAACAGTGATATTAAGTGATTAATGCAAAATGAAATGAAAGATTTTCATTTCTAAATAATGAGAAACTAAGCGCATATATGTTGTTTTACATTGCGAGGAAGAAGATTTATATAGAAATTTAATGTTTAACTGAAACATCAGAGGGTGGATATAATTATTTGTTCATTCTGTTGCATGCAGAATTTTAGCATAATTATGAAACAATTTTTAAAGTTGAAAGGTTTTTGATATTTGCAGAAATTTGAGCGGAATCACTTTCAGATCAATTTCTAAAAAGACGTTTGAGAACTTCAAAAGATTGAAAAAAATGTAAGTCAGCTTATATCATATAAGCCTATGGTTACCCAAAACTAATAATGTTTTCATTACAGTTCTGCATATTACAATTACAATTTTAAAAAGAAATGTTTAAGTTTCATGAGTGCCTATTTTATTTTAATATAACTTAATTTCATAGGATATTTTATAATTTAATCGCCTGATTGTAATAGTAAAAATAGCTGCACGTTCGATTAGATGAAGTAATGTTAAAGAAAATCTCACTTTCTAGATTTTATTTCATCAATACATGGTAGTGTCAAACAAAGATTTAGAAACAAAAGAAAGAAAAATATTTAATTTTTGGAAAATAGGATATTATTAAACAAACAAAGATTTAGAAACAAAAGAAAGAAAAATATTTAATTTTTGGAAAATAGGATATTATTAAATGTGTGATATTATTATTTTAAATACTCAATTAAATGATGGAAAATAGATGTTTCATATATAGATATTTCATCAATACATGGTAGTGTCAAACAAAGAAAGAAAAAGAAAAGTAAACGAAAAGAAACAACACTTAGCATACAAGTACAGTTAAGCAATGAAAACTAGTAGTCTCAATTATTCATAAGAATATTCAATATGTAGCATTTTGTCAATGTAGATTCAAAATTTAATCGTATTTAGCAACAGGATCAAAAGATGAAATATTATATTTCCTTTATAAACTTTCAAATTTTAAATAATCTGGAAGATCTAATTCGATCCCTTTAATAATTTTGGCATCCAAAACTAATTTGTTAAAAAAATTATATCTCTGGTATTCATATAAAATACTCAAAGGCTAGCTAAAAGTAATTCTCATCAATTCTCTGTGAAAATCGTGTAAATAACTAATTTCGAATTTCAACGAAATGCGTGATAATTAGCAATTCGCATTTAGATTAACAAACTGGGGCAAAAAAAATCCCCTAGCGAAATCTCTAGCAATTTCTTTTTTGCTGTTTTCAGATCATTCCACAAATACGAATACTGCCATTATGTTCCACAAATTAGAAGCTGTAAACCGAATACGGATGGAATATCATCTCTTACTAATCTACTGGAGATACGGGTCCTACGGGTTGCTATATGGCCAATATCGCTCTGCACGTGCTTTGGAAACGCATTTGTGCTCTTCGGTAGAATTGTGGTTAGAGTGGAAAATCGAGCCCACTCACTACTCATAAAGAACCTTGCAGGTGCGAATGTGGGTTTGGATTATCTATGCAAATTTAACATTTTGACCCTCGTTAGTATAACTGGTGTTGATTAACACATAGAGGGCTGTATATCGTGGGCAATAATACAGTATAAAAATATATATATATATATATATATATACACTGTATATTAGTGTATATTATTGCATATATATATATATATATATATATATATATATTTATGTAATATACACATATATATATATGAATATATATATAATCTAATATTTAAATATTATAGATATAGGCCTATATAATTCTACATGTATAATTACATACACACAAAATATATACATGTAAATGTATACTGTAGCCTATATTACACATCTTTGTACTGCATATATTGATGATATATTAATAATATAATGATATTTTTAATGATATATAATGATATTTTAATAATGTTTTAGAAGATTTTTTATGTAAAATCATTTCATATAACCCAAGCAACATAAACTCCTAAAAGCTATTCATCTGACTTTAAATTATGGTGAAGTCTTTTTATTTATTTATTTATTCATCACATCATACACAATTCCGACAAACATATGTTCCTACACAAAAAAAGTACAACCAAATATGTGATCGGTAATAAAGGCCGCGACGGCACTAACTTAACCCGGTTGTTCAATTGCTAAATGCAAAGTATAAAAGCAACGACTAAAATAAAAGATAAAGTTAAGGATATCTCATGCAATATGAACGTTTAAAACATAATTGCTATAAAATATCCTAGTTAGAAAAGAACATCTAGCATCGAAATAAGTATTTGCTATGGATCTATGTATCCAGTTTATTGTTTTAAACAGGCGCCGATTTCACAATGGGACTATACCTACTGTCTGTCGCCACTCATGACCTCATGTACAGAGACATCTACAACCTACACGCCTACAACTGGCTGCACAGCTGGAGGTGCCACATCACAGGCGCAGTAGCCATGCTCTCTTCCGAAGTCTCCATCTTCATTCTCACATATATTTCCCTTGAACGCTATTTAGCCATCGTCTACCCGTATTCCACTCGTAGACTATCGGTAAAGATCGCAGTGATCAGCCTGGTGATGCTGTGGGTCACGGGATTGATCCTGGCAGCAGTACCTCTCGTTCTCGTTGAGCAGTTCGGAAGATTTTACGGAACGAATGGAGTTTGTTTTCCGCTTCATCTCCGGGATCCGTACGGTGACGGCTGGGAATATTCTGCAGCTATATTTCTAGGTAAACGATGAAAAATTAAAAGTATAAAATGTATAGGTTCACTTGCTTGAGCCAGTGGCGATATCGGTAAGATACTCGACCGCGGATCAGTATGTGCGGGATTCAACTTATGGGCTCGCCTGTCACTGACATCGCTTTCGAGTGAGGAAACTGACGTTAACCTTAGCTTTTAGCTTTTTAATGTCATTATCGCAATCTGAGGAGTTTTGGGTGACGAGCGCAATCAAATAGGCTAATGAACTAACAACTGATCCTAAAATCACCAACAATTCTAAAAATGTCAACCGGCAATTAAATATTTATTGAAAATTATATGTTAACAGTGATTTTCAGTATTTAAAAGTCTTTGCATCTAACATACTTATGTTGCATAATTAAGTCATTTTTATGCATCTTAGAAGAAACTTGCAGTTATGAGTAAAGTTTTAATTTTTGTCTTAATAGAAATGAAGCAGCATACTCACACTCTGTCTTCTGATTCTGCTATCCTTGAGATAAATGGTTCTCCTTTTAGCATTTAATTTAAATACCTGTAAGCTGCAGGTATTTTAATCTATTGCGTAGACGTTAATTTTCATCTTTTACTTTTTAATGTTCGGTTTCATTCTGGGAGTGGATCATTTTGCAATTGAAGTCCGCTATTCCCTTTTGCGACTAAGAAAAAAACTTTTTTAAAATCAATTTTGCAATTGAAGTCCGCTATTCCCTTTTGCAACTAAATTAATGTAACACCTAAACTCTGTTTTTGAGTAATTTTCCGCATTTTTCTTCTGAAATTATGTTATTATTAATATCGTAAGCGCAGTTTCTTAAAAGTTACCATTATCATCGTTTACAAACATGATTCCTCTTCACTGAATTATGTTAACTATTTAAGAGCAGCTTTTTAAAAATACAATTAGCGTTGTCTACGATACTTTTGTTTTCGTTAAATTAGATTTAAGATTGAAGATATTGATTTAAGATTGTGTTTTGGTTCTTTTTAAGGTGTTAACTCACTGCTGGTT
Organism: Enchytraeus crypticus; assembly: GCA_905160935.1. Lineage (NCBI taxonomy): Eukaryota > Metazoa > Annelida > Clitellata > Enchytraeida > Enchytraeidae > Enchytraeus > Enchytraeus crypticus. The sequence goes on along the minus strand of CAJHZI010000674.1, from coordinate 157,210 downwards.
TTGACAATGATCTTCAGCTACACCAGCATGCTAATCAGCGTTCTTCATACCAGTAAATGGCATGTGGTGCCGGGAAACGTGCCAATTTCAGAGGAGCTGAAATTCGTAAGAAGGTTCTTCGCCATTGTTTTCACTGACGGTTGCTGCTGGTTACCAGTCATCATCATTAAGTTGCTAGCCTTCACAAACATTCAACTTTCAGGTTAACCTCTCCTCATAACTAGTTATAGCTTGCAACACATTAACTAAGTTAATTCTATTTTAATTCTCGTTCTCTCTTATTGTACTGAAAATAGGCAGAAACATGGCGTATAAATTCTCCACATTTCTGTCTTTTAACATTTCGTGTCATATCAAATCTACATGCTACTGCGTTATCGAATCATCTAATATTTTAATTGACTGTCTCTCCTAAATTAAACTCTTGCATTCTTTCTTAAAGTACATGTACCTCTAATTTTATTTATAATTCTTAACATATTTCTGAGCTTTTTATCTAAACTAACTATGTTCGGCATATCTTCATTTAAAATTTTGCCATTTGTAATTTGATTAAATAATTATTAACGAAAATAATATATACAGAAACATAATCGTGTACCAAATACGTATAGAGATAAGTTAAGTTTTCTATCTACCTAGTTATCTCTCTCTCTCATCTTCTCTCTTTTTCTCTCTTTCTCTCTCTCTGTCTCTCTCTCTCTTTCTCTCTCTTTCTCACTTTGTAATTTTTGTCTCTCTTTCTCTCTCTCTCTCTCTCTCTGTCTCTGTCTCTCTCTCTCTCTCTTGATTTGTAAATAATAAACATAAAATAATAGAATAATAAAATAAAATAAAATTATAAACATAAAATAAGCATAAAATGTGCACATTATAGTTATTTTAATCACCTGAATTATATGAATTATTTTATAGTACAATCTGTTGTTATGTTAGACGACGCCTATGCCTGGCTGGTAGTGTTTGTCCTGCCAATCAACAGCGCACTGAACCCAATCCTCTACACACTTACCACTCTCTCCTTCACCACTTCCTTCAAGTATCTCACTAGCCGTCGAGCGTCTGGATTCAGTTTTCTTGCTTTATTTTGTGAGTTAATAGTATAGACTTCTCTGTTGAACTTTATCTTATTCATCCTCACCATCTTGCCTTGAATCACAGGTTAACTAGGGTCGAGATACGAGTAGACTGTCTTAAATCCTATTTGTCCTACATCATATCATCAGTCAATTCCCTATTTGAGACTATTCAATTCGTTTAAATTATTGTAGAAATTTCTGGAGCCTAGGAGCTTACCAACCGCCAGAAATTTATAGTGGACAAATGATAGAGCTGTAATTATAGTTAATATTTAATAATTACAAATATTATATCTATAATCGCCATAAACTTATACTCTTCAAAATTTATAGTGGACAAAGAACAGAGCTCTAATTAGAGTTAATATTGGTGAATTGTAAATAATACAATTTTAAGTTAAAATATATATTTAAATGTATTTAAATATTAAAATTAAAATATATGCTTGCCATAAAGTTAGACCCGTCAAATGGCAGAGCCCTAATTAGTGTGACTATTAAGAAATTATAAATATGATATTATGACAGCAGCCTTACTTCAGATAGACATATAGAACTGGTTTATTACATTAGATACAGTAATTTTGTTAATGTTATTAAAACTAATAGAAATGTCAAACAAATTGCAACTACGGATACAATATTTTAATATTAATTAATTTAATATTCACAGCTAGACCTAATCGCAGACCATCAGGCACCTCTCAGAAGAGCGCCGTGATCGTGCTGACCTCTGACCTTCCAGGAACCTTCCAATCCAACCTTGACCCTTCCAACTATACTGCTGATGTCACGAAACTTCAATCAGGAAATATAAAGCATGCAGAAAGTGGAAAACCGGGTCTGCTGACAACGGGATTGGAAAAAAACACTGCCTCGTCGTAGAGGATTAATTCAATCTGAACTCTCTGAGTTAGAGACTCAAAATAGTATATTCTCTCTTAGAGTTGTTCCCAGACTCATCCGCTTGGATGTTGCGGTCGACTGGGATACCTTTGGGATTGATTGATTGATTGATATTCTCTCAAACAAGAGTTTCGCTTTGCCGATCTGAATATCTTTCACATCTAGTTTTATAAACTACAACCAGCCTTGGTTTAAAAGAGAGATGATATGGATAAGATGTGATCAACTGTTCATTCTTTTGCAGCATGGATTCATTTGGTTGTTTTTTCAAGAAACAAATGTTGAAATGCTTTTAAAGAAATAAAGTAGCTGACAAATGTACTATTGACAGTGCAGACTATCCATATCTAACAATTCCTAAGTAATTGTAAAATTCCATCTTAAGAGCTGTCATAAATAAATTCTGAAATAGCCAATCCGATAATTAAACTATATATGACTTGTCATGAATTATACATTATAGTAGGCTACATTGCAAATTTGTTGTAAGACTTCTCAAACTGTGCAAACAAAAAAGGGAATTAAAGAGAATTTCTTTAATTCCCTTTACTTTGGACTGATTCTTTGGACTGATTTTCTAGATTTTGGAATTTGCACCGTTTTTGGATCTTCTTTTTGTCGCCGGCTTTATTTTGACTCAATAGTGCTCGATGTTGTCATTGATGACTATAGCACTCTAATTATTATTATTATTATTATTATTATTATTATTATTATCTTTTTTTTTTCTTTTTTTTTCTTTTTTACCCCGGTGTAAAGAACCTGGGGTTTGATAAAAACGATTCGAGCAATACGTGCTGAATCGCCGCCCGGCTACTCGAGGTCATCAATCGGCTTAAAAGAATTGTTGAAGCAGACTGCATTAAATCTTTGCAAAGTCATGGAAAGCCTTTGCCAAAGAAAAGATGTCTCTCGCTTATCGCCGGTTTGCTCTGCAATAAGTCTGCCTATGCCATTAATAAAGTCAACTCCTTCGGGATTCATCGGGCCCATGGTTTCAATAGCCACCGGAACAACTTCATATCCTGAGGACAGATCACGGTATTTATCCAACTTCCTAGAGGCGGCATGAACAGCAGCACCACCGGCTGTGACTGAAGTCGTATTCAGGTAGGAGTTTGCCATAGTGTCAATGACCGTGACGTCCCAAACGGCACATTTACCGTTGCACCAGGGCACTAAAGTCATGCCGTCCGGACGCTTATTATTATTATTATTATTATTACATGTACAGACTGCTATTGCGTAATTGTGTTACGCAATGTCACGACATTCCATGCATAAAACAAGGAATTCTTAAAGCTTTATAAGTATGCATGTAGATCCATAGGGTTTTTATATGTATATGTATTTTGTCTGTATTCTGACAGTCTGACCTGTGTAAAATTTCTATGATGTTGCAAAAATTCCCTTAAATATTTAAATTGCTTAGTAATTAATTGCATTAAGGAATAACTTTTTGATTTACTTAAGCTTTATATGCAATTGACGACACTAGACAATGTTGTCCCAAGTAAAATATAGAATCTTTTGTTATGTTTATGTATTTATGTTCGTGTACGTCATTGCAGTGAATTTCAATATTGAACGTTTACTTAACTGAAAATAACTGTAGCTTACGCTTTAATAGTGAACTATTTCTAAGTAATATTTATACTTTGAAGAGTCAAAACAAATAATAATAAAGACAAAGAATTTGATAAAAATAATGTTTATTTTATCTTATTTTGCGAGCGATGTTTTAAATAGCCATTGGACCACATTTATAAGTAAATAGGATACTCTCACTTCCAATCTTAAGTGCTTAGTCGAGCGATTAATTCACATACAGCTTAGTCTAAATGCTTTAGACAATAGCAAGGGTTGGAGGGTGCTTTAAAAGAGCTATTACCCGGATTCGAAACGATGGATTCCTGCTTATCGGGCAAGCAAAATATTCACTCGACTATCCAGCCTATGTGTCTCATCAACGTATGCACAGCATAGCAACTTCTCTACGAAATATGTGAGCGAAATCTTTGGTCTGGATTTTCTGTTTGGATTCAATTCTCAAAGCTACTTGAAAAGTCGTATCTTTGTTATTACCTTACTATTAAATTTTGTCATACTGCATTTTTGAGTGTTCCCCGTGCTGCGTGTCTGACCCATTGTAGACTAGACCAGCCATTACCTACATTTGTCGTATGAGGCGACTAAGCAAGAAATGAAAAGTGTAAAGCGACACCATACAAAAAGCCGTATTTGTTATGTAATTTGCTAAATATAGTAGTGCGACAATCTCACGCTTCTCTATATAGCTCGACTTAGTCAAAGCCCTAGCTGGGATGTTTTCGACAGTTCTACCCCCCTTTGGGGAATTTTCAATTGACCTTGGGATCTTGGAAAATTTCAGGTAATGACAAACATATGCCTCCGTAGATTAACAAAATAGCTCTGTGAATGAATATATACTTTGGATCTCTCACCTGACGTAAACTAGAGATAATAATAATAGAGAGAGAGAGAGAGTGAGAGAAAGAGAGAAGGAAAGACAACAATACAGCGTACATGTACAGGTATATTTTAACCTTATTTTTAGATATTAAGACTAAGAATAGATCACATGAGTCGGTAATAGGGCTAATGTATTTCAGACAGTTATGGCTCCAACTAGCCTAGAAAGCCAAGATATCTCCGTTAGAGACGTTATTGCTCTCAAAACCAAATAATAGGCTTTTTATTCTTGTATCAGTATCCGTGTAATAGTGGGTATTAGGCTAGCAATTCTGAATAGTTGTAGCTTTGAAAAGACTACATTCAATCAATAAATCAATCAATAAGAATTTAACGTCCAGTTCCTCGCCGTAAGGCAATGTCAGGAACGTCTCTTGCGGACTCTACACAAACAGGCGCCAAAACACCACACGATGACGACAGTACACAAGAAAAGTACAAAGAGACTACATTATATTGAACTATGGATGTATGCGCAGTTTTGTGCGGGGATGAAAAATGAATGTACATGTAGAATTATACAATATTTATAATAGAAAAGTTATATACGGGTAAAACTCACGATTACTTTATTCTTTTACAGATCGTAGACTTCGATAATAATTTATTTATAACGTAGCGAAAATAATTTAATTCTTAGTCTGCTCAACTGTAGTCTTAATAAACGATTGTAAGCCAAGTTAGTGCGGCGGACGCTGGAGTAGGTCCTATAAGCAATGATGGATGAGATAGAAATGCACAGACTTTCGAGTGACGACAACGAGCTTTTAGGCCAAGTTTCTTTTGTACGGGCCAGGATCAAGGAGTACTGTACGACCAAGAAAACCTTGCTAATTTCTGAGGATGAGATGACAGGACCGGTCCAAAGACTCTATAAACTCTTTGATGTAGAGTTCAGGAACATAGCTCGATTTGATGAAGCCATGCATGCTCTGAAAATGTATGTAAACGCCTTTTATATCGTTTTTGTTCTTATTTTGCCTTAAGATTTTAAAGAATATGAAAACTCATACGGTCTTCAATTCAAGTTTCTAACCACAGTAAGAAATTACGATTAAAGATAGATTAATGATACATAGATTGCTTACATTACAGATTAGACTTAGATCGACGATGTTTCAATGTTAGCTCTAGATTAGGTAATGTTAATATTATATTAGGAAATTTATATAAAAATGGTATGTCAAAGGGAATGTTATAGATGATTAAAAGATCCATTTATAAGTAATATTTGAAAGAGAGACAGTTGCGCTGTAATTGTTGTTGCTTTGACAGTTCTGGAGAACTGTTGCCAATAACAGATTTCACAAATGTAGCTCCGAGCAAGATTCTGCCTCAGCAACAGGTTCAGCCAACGAAGAAACAAGCGGAGCTCATCGAGAAGTTGAAGATAAAGGAGGGCATCACACCTGCAGATGAAGTCAAGAGATATGTAATTGATAATTTTAACAGCTTGATTGGTCGATCCAAGGAACAAACCATCTAAGTCGCCCCTCTCTCCCTTACGGTATTAAATTTAAACATGAAATTATTTTGATCCTAGTCTTTAAAATTCAGAAGTTCTTAAGATTGGAATGTTACGTTGAAACAACTAAACTAAACTAGAACTCTCGAAGGCATATGCCATTAGTTAAACTCTCTGCTCAGATAACGCCCTGACCCTGCTTGATGCGGTCATTAAGAGAGATATACAAAATAGAGGATTGATTGGTGATATGTTATGGGACAGAGACTAGTGGAGAAGTTTTTTTCGTATCACAACCCTAGCCAAACATGGATTCAAGGGAAGATGGATAATAACAAAAAATTGACACTAGATTAAAATTAATTTCGACTGTGTATATAATACACAAAAGGGAATTTTCTTGATAAATTCTTAAAATGCTATATTTGATGTCTTCTAGCAAATATAGACAAACTATTTGTTATTTATTTATAGACATTTAAATAACTTATTAGTTTCTAATCTCAGAATCTCTCCTACAGTCTTAGTGCTTTCTTAAATGTGTATTAAAGAGATATGTTATAATGGTAACGCTGCCAACATGGCGGCAGCTCGTGAATTAGTTGTGTCAAATTTGTTATGTTTCATTACAAATAAGATAGGTAAATCAGCTAATAAAACTCTGAAATCAGTAATTTTGGAATTCTATCAGCATGATGATATAGTTTCTGCGAAAAAACTGCTATTGGATACCGTCGGTAAATTGGATATTCCGAATTTTCCTAAGTCTATTAGGAAAAGACGTGACAACAACTCGAACGCCTCTGTCGAGTTTGAGGATATCGTTGCTATCCTGTCCTTCATGGATGAACAGGGGCTCATGGGTGGTCTCCCTCTATTCGTGGCGGATCATCCCGATCACATCCCGTCATCAAGGCTCCTGGAGGGGGACCTGGATCTTCTCTGGTCCAGGTTAGACAGACTGGAAAACTACATTAAGGAGGTTTGTGAAAACTCAATGTCTTCACTTCAGTCAGTTCGCCAGATGTCAGCTAATTTCATTCTGTCAAGGAATATTTCGGAAGCTAAGAACAGTACAGGTGGATCAGGTTTAAACATGCTAAGCCATTCAGCTGCTGTGAAGGATTCAGAGTGCAGGCATGTTGATACCAGTGATGCGTCGCGAGCTGACAATGAAGTCAATCAATCTACAGGTAGCGAAGTGCAACACTGGGGTTCAGTAACTGTGACACCAAAAGTTTCGGAATCTGATGACAATGGATTCGTTTTATATCGTGGTCGAAAGAAGAGATCTGCTGCTGCCGCTAACATCTCCCCCATAGACTCAGTGTTATCGAGCGACAGTCAGCAAAAGCGTAATAACACGACGTCCAAAAATTCTTACGCTCAGTCTGTAGTGGCTCATCAATCAGTTTCACGTAATACTAATACGGTAGGAACTCGTAAGCAAGCTGTAGCCTCAAGGCCTACTTCGACTGGGGCGAAAGTTGTGGGAAACGCCAAATCTGGTATGATTAAAGCTGCCACTCCGAAGGGTCCGACAGCAGAAAAATCGGTATTCGGCATATATAATGTTAGGAAAGAACATGAGGTTGCCGATATCAAGAAGCAGTGTGAGAGACTTAACATCAAGGTATTGTTTTGCTTTGATGTTACGAAGTCTAATCATACATCGCGATCTTTTAAGTTAGCTATCGATAAGAAACACGAACCCACGTTAGTGCTGAAATCTTCTTGGCCGATCGGAATTATTGTTCGCAAATGGAGATACAAGCCAGAGTCAATTACAGTAGAACAATTAATCGATCTGACTGATAATGCCTTTGTGAATGATAGTTCCTCAGTAGCCGTAAATTCACTCAAATCTGCAGCTGCTGGTAACACGAACATTACGATCACAGCTGACATTCTTGCACCTGGTGTTGTGAATGAGAAATCTGCGACAGCCCAGTCCATTGATAATATTAATAAAGACGATGCGGACTTAGAAATGGAATCGGTAGGCCTACAGGAGGCCGTGATAGCCAATACGTCAGCCATTGTTCATTCTGCGTGTAGTAGTGCCATTGAATTGGCAGTAGTAAGCGAAACTGAGTCAGATGAATCTAACAATGGCTGCATTGAATAGTATTAATAGTACTCTAGTCGTTATGACCTACAACTGTCACGGTTTTAATCAAGGCAAAATACTTTTAAATTCATTGTGCAATTCTAACAATAATTCAATAACACCAGATATAATATTCTTACAAGAACTGTGGCTTACTCCTGACAATATGCACAAAATTGAGAAATTGTCTGACAATTATATGTTTTACGGGATCTCCGCTATGGAACATAAGGTCTCCTCGTCTCTTTTAATTGGGCGCCCAAGTGGGGGAGTAGGAGTGCTAATTAAACTTGATTTAGTTAAATTTATAAAATGCACTAAAGCGTGTGAGAGATTTGTTTGTATTGTACTTGGTAAAACTTTATTTGTAAATGTTTATTTGCCAAATATTACAACGGAATCCGATAGAGAATTATTTAACGATACCCTGGCTGAAATTGAAATTGCAATTCAGGAGTTTAATGATTGCAATATTGTTTTAGGAGGCGATTTAAATCTAAATCTCATAAGCGGAAAAAATGACTGGTCTGTAACTGCGTTTAAACAGTTTATGTCTCAAAGTGATTTGCTATTATGTGATAACTTTTTATCTAACGCTGATTCATTGGATTACACATTTTCCAATGAAGCAGCTGGCAGATATAGTTTAATAGACTACTTTATTATTAGTAGGAATCTTTATGTAAGTGTTCAAGATTGCAATATCATTGATAGTCCTTTAAATATGTCAGATCACAATCCAGTCTTATTAACTATCAGTGATTGTATTGACCTGACTAAAGTGACATCAGCAACGGAAAACTTCGTTCAGGAGCAGAGTAGGCCTAAGGTTAATCGCTCTCATCATGTTTTGCGTTGGGACCACAGCGATTTGAAATTGTACTATGATTCTACGTATGCATTGTTTTCACCGTTATGGCATAATATGAAACATTTTACCGCATCGTGTGCACTTTCTAGTCATGTTTCAAACAATGAAATTATAGAACACTTTTATGAAACCATAATTCTATGTTTAAATAAAGCAGCCGCTGCAAATGTTAAGGTAAAAAAAGTCAATTTTTACAAATATTGGTGGGATACCCAAGGTAATACCTTAAAAGAAAAATCTATTCAGACTCACAGTGTGTGGAAAGAATCAGGACGTCCCAAATCTGGTGATATCTATATAGCTAAAGCGAAGGCTAAACGTGAATATAGATCATTCTTAGCTAATAAAATAAAAACTGAAAGAAGTCAGCTCTCTAACTCACTGCATGAGGCCCTCTTAAATAAAGATAATAACACTTTTTGGCACGTTTGGAATGCAAAGTTTGGCGCTTCTAAGGCTAAATGTAGCACTTTAATTAATAACATTAATGATAGTAATTTAATTGCTAATAATTTCGCGGAATTTTTTTCAAAATTGTACAACGAAAATTCATGTGATTTGGATGATAATTTTGAAGAAAGATTTTCCAACTATATTGGCGATAATCTGGATATAAAATTTGAAGTTGCTACCGTTGATGATGTTATAAACAAGTTGAAGAAAGGCAAAGCCTCTGGAATGGACAATATTACATGTGAACATCTTCAATATGCTCATCCTATTGTTTGCAGTTGCATCACTATGTTGTTTAACTTAATTGTGGCATTAAAGTATGTTCCTGCTGCTTTTGGGGAGGGGATAATTATTCCGATTCCTAAGGGTGATAGGAAATGTGATCATGTTAAAATTGAAAATTATAGAGGAATAACAATCAGTTGCATGCTGTCCAAGATATTTGAAAGTTGTATATTACGTTGTGTAGGCAATTATTTCCTGACATCCGTTCGTCAATTTGGTTTTAAACAAAAAGTGGGATGTAGTAACGCAATTTATTCTTTAAGAAAAACTATTGAATATTTCACAACTAAAAGCTCTACTGTAAATATTTGTTCGTTAGATGTATCAAAAGCATTTGATAAAATTAATTTCAAAATGCTATTCTGCAAATTGATGAACAGAAAATTACCAAGAGTTCTAATTGAACTATTGTTAAATTGGTACGGCAAATTAAATTCACGTGTTAAGTGGAATGATGCTGTATCAAGTAGTTTTATCGTTACTTCGGGAGTAAGACAGGGCGGCATTTTATCTCCAATATTGTTTGCTGTATGTGTCGATGATATGCTAATTAAGCTTGAAAAATCCAAAATTGGTTGTTTCGTATCTTCTCTTTGCTGCAATTCCTTTATGTATGCGGACGATTTAATATTATTATCGTTGACTGTTACAGATTTACAGTCCCTAATTGAAATCAGCACAAATGAATTAACTAATGTAGGTTTAAGTGTTAATTGTAGTAAAACATTCTGCATTAGAATTGGTCCTAGACATAATATTAAGCCCATTAATATGATAATTGATAACAGAAGCATAGAGTGGGTTAATGAAATACGTTATTTGGGATTAGTTTTGGTGTCATCAAAAAGTTTCAAAATTAATATGCAAAACCGTAAGCATAAATTTTTTAGGGCACTTAACGCTATCTTCAGCAAAATTGGGGGCAACGCTGCACCTTCTGTAGTTATCTCACTTGTTGAATCATATTGTGTACCCATTTTGCTGTATGGTTCTGAATGTGTAGAATTGGCAAAGTCTCTGATTCAGAGCCTAGAAAATGCTTATTCTCAATTGTTTAGCAAGTTATTTCGTACATTAGATAAGAAAACAATTAATCAGTGTCAGTTTTTTTCGGGTCAATTGCCGATTGAACTAAAGATTGCAAATAGAAGATTTAATTTTTTGAGGAAATTGTGTCTTTCTGATACCTCTTGTAAATACTTTAATTGTTTTAATGGAGAGTTGTTGCCATTGATTAATAAATACTGCGTCAACGTAATTAATAGGCCTAACTGTACCTTGCCAGTGAGCTTACAAGTTGAGAGACTTGACTTTAAGTCGTTATTGCGAAACTACTTTGAACGTTCGCTAGAAATCAATTAAGGTTTAGTTATTCATTTTTAGTTTATTGATTGAGTGTATGCTTGTGTCTATTTTTTTTTTCAGCACTACGTATGTGTTTACTTGCATGATTGTATTGTAGTTTGTTTCTTGTCTTGCTACCTGAATGGTGAAATAAAAGCTATATATATAATATGTCGAAAAGTAAATTAATAGTTTTATTAAGTTCATCTCAATTTCATTCTCTGTTCGCTGCTTAATGTTAAAGATGGGAATCGAACCGAACCCGAACAGAACCGAACCCTAAAATCTAGAATTTTGACCGAACCGAACTCGAACCCAGACTCTGACCGAAGTCGAACCGAACCCGAACCCAGACTCTGACCGAACCCGAATCGAACCCGAACCCAGACTTCGTCCAAACCGAACTGAACCAAACTCTTGGAGTTCCTCTCTTCTTCACCAGCCTGACATAATATAAAGATAGTAAGAACAATACAAGTATATATTAGTTTTTCCATTTACATGTCTTACATTATCTAACAGCATATTCAGGTAAGGCTGGTTCCGACACAAATGTTAAAATGGTAGCGGTACAAGGAATGGGGTAGCGGGAAGCGAGGCGAGCCTACAGAAGATAATGGATAGTTGAATGACACGGTATTGAAATATGGAATGAAGATTAACATCAAAGAGACAAAAGTGATAAAAGTATCCCATAAAAATCTGAAAATGCTTGACTCAATCTGGTGGAATTGTTCTTGTTAAATTCAAATTACGAATTTTTTCTAATTATCGTGTGCTACCTTATGATGATGTGATGTCGGCCAGAGAGGATTTGAGGCCCCCGACCCTAGTTAAACTGGGATTCAAGGGAAGATGATGATGATGATAATGATTAGTGTGCTACCCTAATATTTTTGCAGCCAGATTTACAAATAATTATATATGACATTCTATATGTGTTAAGGCTATCCGGAGTAAATAATTTTGCACCATAATAATAATAATAATAAAGGTTTAAAGTCCGTTTCCTCATCCAGGGATGATGTCAGGGACGTCCCCAGCAGCACATATCACTACAGATCAATTCACCCAGACCAATCTGCGAAAGAAATGTGGTGAGAAGAAGCAAGGTCCTAAATAAAGCCAGTCCGGTGATCAAAAAATGGTCAGGGTAGATTGATTATGTCTATGGTGGAAAAAGGTAAGTTTTAAGCTTGCTAGAGAATGTTGAAAGAGAAAAACAAGAGCGAAGATTAGCAGGTAAAGAGTTCCAGATTGTGGGTGCTGCGTAAGAAAATGAACGTCTGCCCAATGACGTGAGAATATTTGGAACTGAGATTGGCATCGGTGGAGGGAAGTGTACGTGAGGGGCGATAGGGAAGAAGAATTTCAGATAAGTAAGAAGGCTTGCCAAATCGCAGAGTTTTGAAAGTTAATAGAGCTATTTTATGCGTTGATTAACAGGGAGCCAGTGAAGACTGCGTAGAAGAGAAAGAGAGCGAAATTGAAGTCGAGAGGACTTACAAACAACACGTGCAAGAGAATTTTGGACGTGCTGCAAACGATTGAGAGAAGAAGTAGGCAACCCATGTAATAATGAATTACAGTAGTCGAGCCTTGAATGAACTATAGAATTAGCAAGGCTAGTGGCTGAATTTCAACTAAGGGATGGACGTATTTGCCTAATCTGACGAATCTGAAAGAAAGAAGCGCGACAAACAGAAGAGATATGGGATTTAAAGTCAAGGTTTTCATCAAATATGACTCCAAGGTTTTTGGCAGATCGAGAAGGTGAAAGAGCAAGATTCTGAAAATTAACAGAGTTATTGGTAATTTTACATCTTTGCAAAGGAGTGCCAATTAAAAGGTATTCAGTTTTGGAAGGATTAACAGCAAGACGGTTAGCACAAAGCCAGGAATAAACCTTGTGAAGAATGGATGAGAGATGAGCCAGTTTTTGATCAGAATCATGATTAGAAAAGGAAATATATAGTTGTGTATCGTCTGCATAAAAATGAAAATTTATGGAGGACTGAGTAAGCAGGTATCTAAGAGGTGTGATATATAAAGAGAAGAGCAATGGACCTAACACTGAACCTTGAGGAACACCGCGTAGGAGGGGTAGTTCAGAAGAGCGATTTTGACCAATAACAACAGATTGTGTGCGACATGAGAGATATGATGTGAGAAGGGAAAAGGCAGAATCAGATATGCCAAAACAAGATTTAAGCCTATTTATTAGGATGCCATGGTCAATTGCATCAAAGGCAGCAGAGAGATCTAGAGGAACCAAGGCAGAAACCTGTTTACTACTCATGGCCAAGCTAAGATCATTATGTATACGAGGAAGAGCGGTTTCAGTAGAATGGAGGTTTCATAGCAATACAATGATTTCATAAATATTTTCGTGACTTCATAATTGATCTGAGAGTTTCAAAGTTGAAACCCTAAGGTAAATTATGAAGCTTATTACTGGTCAATTGATAGCAAACGGTGTATATTATGATAATTTTTCTATGGAAGTACACGTGTTTACTAAATCATCTTTATTTGACATTTTTATGTTACTAAATTGCACTTCTTCTACTTCAGTGCACTGCCAAGTGACAGGTTCAAGGTACAATAGGTGTCATATTCATACTCTAAGTCTGTTTTCTCGCTCCATAAGAGCACTCCTTAAATCAACAAGTTAATCCCTTCACAAAGTCTATGCCTTATCCATACCTTATGTAGCCTATAGCTTGGAAAAAATGGCTTCTGAGGTGGTTTCCCGTTGCCTTCCGCAGCTAGATGGATTAATTACCATTTAATCCTGGGGGAAAATATTTCTTGGTGGGGTGGGTCCCCTCTTGCCATCCTCAGCTCCTGCCTTTATTCGCCTCTTACGTACACGCGGCAGCTTGTTTGCGGTTGCCCTATTCTGCAGTGGTCCAACCACACCCGAGTACAACACGGGGAATTGCACTTTGTCTCTGAATTATTGGATCCAATTTTAGACAAGACATTTCCGCTTAATTATAAACGTATCTAATGTATAGGCCTATATAGTGACATTAAAAATATAAAAATTGATGAAGCATTTTATTTGCTCGTTATAAGCAAGGAAACTATTTCAGATACAACAATAAAGCTAATTATCTATACATGTGTTATGAACATTTGTTTGTCAACTAACAATACTTTAAGTAATGTACAGAAATAAATTCCACTTCTCTCCTTTTTCATTGTCATATTTTTACCCAAGTGAAAAAATGTGGCATCTATTATGACTTAATTAATTTTTAAGCATATTTACCATAAATCATTCTAAACATGTTTGTTATAACCATAATTATTATAAGTAAAGTTAAACAATTGCAACATTATACAAACCAAACCATTTCGAACTCGAATCGAACTCTTGCGACTTGGAAATCAAGCCGAACCCGAACCGAAGAAATTCATAAAATTCCCTCTCTCTCTCTTAGTGCACTGCCTACTGGCAGGTCCATGGTACATAACGCCTCCACTCTTCTCTGTCTTCCGCCTTCTTCTTCATTTCCACATATGAGTGGGTCTTTAAATCATCTAACATACCTAATCTCGGCCTGCACCTGCCTCTTTTTCCTTCCATTCTACCTTCTATGACCTCTTTTAATAGACCTTCCCCCCTTAGAATGTGTCCTATCCATCTCTTCTTCCTATTTCTTAATACATTTATCAACTGTCTATCTGTGCCAACTCTCTCCTTGAACTTCCTCATTTGTAACCTTTTGAGTCCAGCTAATCCTCTCCATTCTTCTCCAAATCCACATTTCCAATGCCTCCAGTTTCCTAATATCTTCCTTTCTTAAGGTCCATGTTTCACATCCATACAATAGCGTGGTCCAAACCAAAGTTTCACTATCTTTATCTTTGTGTCTTTCTTTAGATTTTTTGTTAATAGTTCTTTTCTACTACCAAAGGCCGCTTTTGCTTGTGCAATCCTACTGCATATTTCTATCTCACATTTCCCATCATCGGTTATAGTATGACCCAAATATTTGAAACTCCTTACCTGTTCCAATTTCGTACCATTTATTGTGATATTAACTTCACCTTTATATTTGGACACTCTCATAACCTTGGTCTTTTTTATATTAATCTTCATGCCATATCTTAGGGCCGTATCATTCAGCCTATCCATTATCTTCTGCAATCCAATCTCGCTGCCCGCTACCATTCCTTGGTCATCTGCAAATCGTACATCTTGTAACAAATTCCCTCCTACTTTTATTCCTTCTTCCAAGTCTTCCATGGCTTCCTCCATCATTGCCTCAGCGTAAATGTTAAACAGCAGCGGCGAAATGCTACAACCTTGTCTTACTCCACGTCCTATTTCACCTTCTTCTGAGTATTCTTGTTGGATTTTGATTACTGCTCTTTGATTCATGTACAAGTTCAAAATTAGTCTTCTATCTCTCCAGTCAATTCCTATTCTTTTTAAGATATTCATCATCGTTATCCAATCAATCCTGTCAAAGGCCTTCTCGAAGTCTACAAAGCATACAAAAACGTCATAAGAGAGATATCTCCCACACCCATCCATATATGTATACTGCATTCCTCAGTTCTTCTATGTGATAAATTTATTTGCTAAATTAATTGTGTAATTTATTTATTTACGTGTAGGAATTAGCGTACGACACCTTCCTTAAACTGCAGATTGAAAACATGAACGAAGTGTTTTTGCATAATGGATTAGTGTTATCTAGAACGATACAATCGTTCTACGAGAAACACGTGAATGATTCGTTCACTAGCATGCGAATACAAGATTATCTCATCTCTCATGGGTGCATCGTATCCATACCGTGCATTGCGCGAACAGATGTATATATAATCTATAATCAATGAACCAAGAAATCAATCAAGAAATAAATAACAATAATAAAAATATTATTTATTATAAATTATTCTTTTGCTCTATAAAATGAATCGAAAAAAACCATCAGTCAATCAACCAATTAATTTATTGTGCCAAATGATAAATCAGCTAGCCAATGAATGAATGCATCAACAAATAAAGCAGTTAGTCAGTCAAATTTGTCTGTAAATCAGTTAGTCGGTCAGTTTTCCATCACTCAGTCAATCAGTCAATCAACAAATTAGTCAGTCCGGGTGCCAATTAATTAATGTGTCCGGAATTCACAAATCAATATGCTTTGTAAATCAAATAATTAAATAAATGAACCAATCTTTAATCTTTAATACAGTTAATCATTCAATAGAATACTCAATGGTATAGCCTAGTTAATTAAAGCCTTCATGTTATATGCCTCAATAAAGGCTTTAACCCTTATTTTAATTATTTTTTATTAGTACCGCTGGTACTTTGAAGTCCTCCTCATAGTACAATATATTGTGATATAATATTACCAAGTTGAGTCCGGTCCATTGAAAAATATTCTAAGCAAAACTGTCCTTGTTTTAAGAGGCGACTTTTCAAGAACTATGAAAAAACCACCCCAAACGCCATACTATTGCATCGATTTACAGTATAAGCTACAGTAAGGCTTCGTTAAGATTAGCGTTTTGTGAAGGGATTAACTCGTTAATTGCTCCTTATTGAGAGTAAATATAGAAAGTGTGTATGGATATGTAAGTTGGACTTAATAATATTAACAGTAACCTCCGATAATTTCTATAGCGGTGTCATGGCCGGTGTCCGGTCTGCGAGACCGCTTTACAGGTTCCTGGCAGGTTATTATTAATCCTTTTTGTCACTTGACATAACACTTTATCACTCGACATAACACTTTAGAGTAGGGAGATATGCAACTATAAATATCTTCCTAAAAGTATCTCCCTAAAATATATTTATCGAAACAATTTGTATTCTTATTTGACTTATAATGCCTTTATAATTAGGTTTCTCTTTAGCATTTTAGTTTCTTTTTAGTTTTAGCAATTAAAATAAAGGATTAGAATATTAAGCTTCAAATATTCCATTCATTTTTCAATTTTCTTAGATAATAACTAAAATAAAGTGTGCATTGAAATTATTCACTTTAACTAACTTTTAAAAAACATTGACATTTATTTAGGAGATAAAATGATATTGATACGAGGTGTTGATGAGTAATCGAGATCCTTGATGATCAACCATGGCTTTGAAATATGTGATGTTTGTACGTGAAGGTGATACGAATAAAACCACTATTCCCCATGCCACTTCCTACGGAGGATGAGTTTAAACATTTCTGGTATGCTTTAGTCAATCTTCCTCTCCGTTTAATGACAGATGGCAGTTATCTACCATAGAGTACAATATAGTCCAGTATAGTATAGTAGAGTAGAGTACAGTACAGTACAGCACAGTACAGTACAGTGCAGAAAAGTACAGTACAGTATAGTACAGTGCTGTACATTATTGTACAGTGGAGTACATTACAGTACAACACTGTACAGTACCGTACAGTACAGCACACCACAGCACAGTATAGTACAGTATAGTACAGTGGAGTACAGTACAGTCCAGCAAAACACAGTACAGTACATTACCGTACAGTATAGCACAGTACAATAAAGTAGAGTAGAGTACACTACAGCATAGCACATCGCAGCACGGTACAGTACTGTACAGCACGGTACAGTGCAGCACTGTACGGTACCTTGCGTTGCGATGCGGTTCGGTTAGGTGCATTGCAGTTCAGTGCAGTACAACAAGTACAATGCAATAGACTATATATATATTTATTATATGGGTATGAGACAATAAATACTAATTATTTACAAGGGAAAATAAAATGCAATAGCTACCCAGGAACGGTTGCAGAGAACTCACTTGCAATAAACAACTACAATAAGTTATATACCACCAGAAGTAACAACAAATGTACGAACCGTTGAGGCAAAATTCATATATTGTAGTCTTCACGAATTGGCTACTTTTTCATATAAAACTGAAGTCCTTTACTTCTACATTGAACTGAAGTTCAATAAATCCAAATTAAGAACTAAGTGCAGTCCTTCATTTTACCCGAGCTTACCATCCGGTGTGGCAGTGGGATTTTGGAGTAGTCCTTTAATTCGGCATCAATTAAATTAATAACTCTCAGTTGAATTTTTGCAGGTATAAAGCGGAATTAAAATCAGTTCAAAATGAGCTGCTGCGAAGACGGTCAAAATCTGATCAAAAGTCTGCATTGAGTTCAATACAGGAAGCGTAAGTTTTAGCTTTAATTTAAAAATTATAACTGTTTCTGTTATTACTTGTATCAGTATACATTGTAGGTACTGGTTACAATATAAGTAACCATTAAAACACATTAAAATTATTAACAAACGTTCGCATATTATATAGCATGCTCTATCATAGGCAGAGATTTTTTTAGTTGATTTAAGTGCGATTCTTCGCCCCCCACCTTCCATAGGAGGTAGAAGTGCCCTCAGATCCCCCCGTCTCACTCTTTTCCAACTCCGATATCATAGAGAAAATTGTGCTCTGTTGTTGTCGAGAATATTTCTCGATCTGCTTAAATAAGAATGATATTTATATATTATAGTTATATTGTAGATGCATGTAGTAATTATTGTGTCTCGCGGGTATAAACTATCAATATGGCTTAAATGTAGTTAATACATTATATATAATAAGAAAATTTATGAAATTAATATAATATATTATTTGTGTGCTAGTTCATCCTTAAGTTCTTATCCATGTACGGAAATGATGATCTACAGTATGGATCTGCTACATACACGTAGAGTTGTATATAATTATGTAATAATTGTCTCTATAATTAAAAATATTCTGTTACATGATAACGCTGTGTGAGTATTCTGTCTAGTCTATAAGTTCCTATAAATCTATAGTGCTCCGCAAATCGAGCGCCAAAGTTACATAATTACATTTTAGCTACATTTTTACTCGTCACAGTCTAATATAAAACTCAATATATAGTAATCCATCGACCAAAAAGGTGAGTTTCTTGACAACAGGCTTTTTCTTCTCTGCACTGTAAGTTATCTTATAACGTATTTTCGGCTTCTGAGGTTTTTCCGTCATTTATCCTTAGTTGCTTCTTACGACACGTACAGTTTACCGTTGGTCTATTCCGCAATGGCCAGGATAAAAATATAAATTGTGTAAGCTTTTAAAATTGTGTGCAGTATGATTATACCACAATTAATTACATCTATAGGGACTGCTCTCAGAACCTGGAATGTTGAATATCCTCACCCACTTTAAAAAATCGTTACTGACCTTAAAATATCCGCCCAGACATTAAATATCCTCTCAGATTTTACAATATCCACGCATACAATGAAACTTAAATTTGTTGGCTTATAAATATATAAAAATAATAACAAACTTTAATTGCCATGATGCTTAGAGCTATGAGACTAATGAAGTGGAAAGATGAAGAAATCAATAAAGGTGAATCTAGCGTCGGTGGAGACTTGAAACCACAACTTGTGAGTAATATCGACAAGTGTCTTATCGATGAACACAATATTTGTATGGCGTCAGGGGGAGTGAGCATTTATTTCAGAATCTCGAGATCTGGGTTAATTAAAATCCCAAGACAATCAGCGATATGTAATTGCCGAGATGCTGGAAGGTTATTCTAAAATCTGTCCTAACTACAATGTTTCGGCTAACATCTGCAAAGATTTCTGATATCACTGGAGAGAATAGGATATAAAAATAACTACGAAATATTAAATTCCTTATGGCGAACTTTGACACATGTACTATGCAGCGTCTCTGTCACGGTTTTAAACTGTGCAAATGAGATTCCACATTTTCTATAACATTCTGCTAAACCTGATACCATGAAAAAGAATCTTAAAACGCATACTTTCGCAAGATCCTTCCTGCAAATTCTCCCTCTTCTGATATTAAATCTCAGATTTTGGAATTTTAGTTATGTTAATATATTATAGTGTTCTGAATTTGACGCTTGTTATTATATAGGTTTTTGATATGTTTCTCGCTATACTGTATGTAATTGCTGTAAAGTATAGAGATACATTTTCACGATCTAACTCTAAAATCATTCCACGTGTTTAACTGTTGTGTTGGTAGGCCTACATCTAGCATAGATATCACTTCGCCATATGTTAAACCGATTGATTGGCCTGTATCAAACTTAAGTTAATATTTCAAAAATTGTAGTACATAATTGTACTAGAGTTTGGTTTTTGGGATCGGTTATTTCAATGAAAATAAGATTTTGATATAGATAGTACGATATTACATGTTTTCAAACAGGTCGTCCTAAAAAGGCTAAGCATCTGAGGAGGTGGAGTTGTGTGAGTATACTCTGAGAAAGAGAAACTATTTTTGCTAACGGCAAGCAGTAATATTTTCACTGGAGATGGACATTTGATACTGAAGCGGAGATTTATTAATTTTTAATCGAATTTTATTAAGATTAATCAAATACTGATTATTATTAAAAATCATAACATGTACGAGATTCCTTAAAATATAGTTATAAATGTATGCTGGCTCTCACTTAGTGCCCTGCCTACTGGCAGGTCCATGGTATGAAACGACTCCACTATTTTCTGTTTTCACTTTAATCTTATTGTCCACATATGAGTGTTCTTTAAATCATCTAACATACCTAATTTTGGCCTTCCTCTGCCTCTTTTTCCTTCCATTCTACTTTCTATGACATCTTTTAATAGGCTTTCCTCTTATAGAATGTTTCCTATCCAACTCTTCTTCCTATTTCTTAATACATTTATCAACTGTCTATCGGTACCAACTCTCTCCAGAACTTCCTCATTTGAACCTTTTGAGTCCGGCAAATCCTCTCCATTCTTCTCCAAATTCGCACTTCCAACGCCTCCAGTTTCCTAATATCTTCCTTCCTTAATGTCCAAGTTTAACATACATGCAATAGCGTGGTCCAAACAAAGGTTTTCACTATCTTTATCTTTGTGTCTTTCTTTAGACTTTTTGGTAAAAGTATTTTCCTATTACCGAAGGCCACTTTTTTGCTTGTGCAATCCTACTGCATATTTCAGTCTCACATTTCCCGTTATCGGTTATAGTATGACCCAAATTTTTGAAACTCCTTACCTGTTCCAATTTCATACCATTTATTGTGATATTAACTTCACCTTTCTTATCGGACACTCTCATCACTTTGTCTTTTTTAAAATTAATCTTCATGCCATATCTCAATGCCGTATCATTCAGCCTATCCATTATCTTCAGCAGTCCAGACTCTCTGCCCGCTACCATTCCTTGGTCATCTGCAAATCGTACATCTTGTAACAATTTTCCTCCTACTTTTATTCTTTCTACCATGTCTTCTATAGATTCCTTCATCAATGCTTGCATGTGTTTATAAACGCACGTGTATGCTGTATGTTTATATATTTTTTAATTAAAAAAAATATAGTTGTACCTCTGTGAAAGAAAGTGTGTTTACAATGCGTTTTAATGTTTCATTACGTTAAGTCTAAAGCATTAATTATGACTAACATGTTGCAGTATGATGATTCAGAGGAGATGGAAAAGTTTCAACAAATTACTGATGATCAATTAAAGAAGAAGTAGGAGATGATGGAAGAAGAAATGTTAAAGCTAGATGCTCAGTTTTATCCTTCTCATCCACGAGCCTGGTGCGAACAGATCGTCAACGCTGTTCGCAATGGAAGGGACAAGATCACTCCACACATTAACCTTCTGCAGCAAATCTTCGACCGTAAATCATGTGAACGAGAAGAGCTTTGGAGTGTCTACCAATTTCTCAACAGAACTATTCAACTGGCCATCACAGAAATATGGCGATTGGGAATGGACGTGAGTGACATACGTTCAGTTGATGAATTCATGAGGCAGATGTTCAAGGACAGGGATAATTTCTGCATGGCAGTTAATGCTCTATGCTGCCATGCCGCGGAACACGAGTCTTTAATCAACAGTAGCAACCCAGAGGATCAAGATGGTGCCAATGAAGTTAATATAAGTAACACCTCACTAGCGGATGGTGATGTGTATAACCCGCATCTCATGAATCAAGAACTGGCTTGCTTAGTTCTTGCAATGTACATCATCACGTTTGAAATACTTCCAATTGCTGGCAGCCCTTTTGACATCGACCATTCGGCCAATAGTTCCCCCACAAGCAACGTGCCCCATTTTGTAGAAGAAATGGTGCTTTTAGAAATGCCAGTAACAATACCACTGGACAAACGTATATCATATTGTAGATTGGATGATCCTGATCGTGGTAATCGAGTATTTGGAGAATACTGTTTATCGCTGTACAGAGCCTTGAGACTGAACGATGAGCATAGATCAGCTCCAGATGAGCTGAATGATTCAAACCAAGTCTCTCTAAACCTCGCCCCTCCTGGTCAATCAGAAGACGTTGCTCACTCAAACAACATGGCTCTACACTCCGCTCTGGATAATGTGCAGAAATATGAAGGCAGAAGTATTGCCAGCAGGATTTTGGCAATTCTAGACGACTATGCTGAGCGGATGGAAGAAGGGATGAATGGAGTAGAAGAAAATGGAGGAATGGAGGGAAACGCAAACGGCGTTGAGGTGGAGCAAGAAGTTGGTGAGTATAATATTGGCGTCGATGCTGATCATGAGAATATATGAAGATGATGACGAGGAAGATGATGACGATGAAACTATTAACAACTATGAACTTGATTATAGTCGTACTATTGACTAATAAGCACGCATAGAGACTACTGTTTATTAAAGCAAGAAGGACTAGCAACATCTATAAAATTCAGTCAAAAGTTTTAAGTATGCTTGAAATCTAACAACCTCTCACATCTATAACTTACGTAGCAGATGCAGCAGGTATAGTGACACGAAAGGGTTCCGTGAGGAAACCCAAACAGGACCAGGGTCATTAAGGGTCTTAAAAATTTCTATGTCTAAGTAATAACAAACGCAGAGTAATCGATATTAGATTAAATTGTGTTTCAACACTTCTAAATAGTTTAATTACAACAAGATGATATCGAACATGTTCAAATTAAATGTGCACAGATATTAATAAAATAAATATTAAATAATATACTTAAAAGCTAATTAAATTTAATAATAAGTTAAATGTAAAAAACTGACAGGTTGAGAAATTCTGAATTATTCTTCTCGATATTAAATTCGTTTACACTCGAAATCAAAGCTAACAAGGGAAAACTATCGGTGAACTATTCCACTACAATATAAAAATGTATGCTTCACCACTTTAATAAAAATAAATAAGAGTTCACAAGATTTCACGAATTGAATTGTCTTATGACAGTCTCAAAGTGTACAATATTTCTGGCAAGCATTAGATTGTGGACAAAAACCGTATAGTTTCTTTTACTTTTGTTGACATATTTCTAAGCATATTTTTTACTTTTTCAAAGTTAAGGTTTAGTTTTATTTTACGAGTTCGGGATACGGTAAAGATTATGGTAGTGTTTAATTTGAATGGAATTTGGGTTATAGTAATGGAATTGGGGTTAGATTAAATGAAATTTAAAAAATAAACAACTCGATTTTTTGTCACTGATCTAATGTCTACCTAGATTTCTAAGCTAAGGTATCCTTCATTCACTTTGTGTATTTCTAAATTCTTATCTACCCCAAATGAGTCATCACACATCTAAGGAACAAATACGTAATTTTATAGGCATCCGTTTGTCTCTCTACCTCTGATATTTTAATGGATTATCTACGACACGGGTCCTCGAAAAAAACGCTATTCACACGTTTCCAAATTCTTACTAGACTCGTCAAACAAGCAGATTCAGAATCCATGGCTACTTCATAGACTATAATTCCTCTAAAATACAACTCATGGGATCTAGATTAAAATACAGATGGCTATACGATTACAGATTACAGATACCTAGCAGGATAAGAAGCATGGCTGGCCAGCTAATCTAGCCACACGCCGAACGGAGCAAATGCCTTCATGCGAATCCGGAATAGTCTGTAATATATCCAAATATCGAATATATAAAAGTTATATAATCATACTGACATCCCTTCCAGCGTCCCCATCCCTAATCTATCACCAATACACGTAGACATCCAAACAATGAAATAAACAACACACTGAGTCATGCTAGCATGCATAGCATAATAGACATAAAAATATATGCGTTATGTAAAATAAATTGAATTACACTGCACAGTTTTACTTCATGATTCCATTTATCATCAATCCATCATGATTCCATCTCCAGCATATCAATGCCTAAATGGATAAATAACTCTTCGATGCGATTCCATATAATAGAAACAGTTTGGTTTAAGGTTGAGAGGTTTACGGTTTTAGTTTTAATGGTTTAGTTTAAAAAATTGATCAAAAGAACTATCAAATGAAATCAATGATATCATTCAAATCAACCTATGTTTGTTTCGGACACAATTAGGTCCATATAACAAAAATTAAATCAAGCCAAGTGATCAAATGAAGCCAACTGATTATTTTAGTTCAAGTGACTATTTTAATTTCGAAGCAAAACCTTCTAATTGAGAAAATGTTTCAAAAATAGCAAAACCAATGAAAGTAGTAAAAGGTAGCTAAGACGATTAAAACCACTGACCTAGTCGGAGAAATAAATTTCACATAGGCGCCTCTGCTCTGCGGTTGGCCTTTAGGCTTTGGCTGTTGCTTAGCAACCTTAGGCTACCTGTAGAAATTACACAGCCAGTTGTTTACATGCAGACGTTTGTTTGACAATACGAGCATGTCTCAAACAAGCCTTGGCTAGAAATCCGTACTTTCATTTATAGGAGTTAAATCATTATTTTATCGTTTTTTTAATTTATCGGTACTCTCATATATTTACCTCTTTATTAATTTTGGTATTTATAGATAGAAATCTCTTAAAAATTGCATTAACCATTTTAAGATCTCTTAAGTGGTTATATTTGAATTTCATGTAATCTGAAGTTTGTGCTAATTTTGATACATAACTTTCTTGGACGAAGTAACGATGTTATCAGTAATAGCTTAACGAACCCAATATGGAACAATAGTAGGTCTACAGTTAAAAAAAGCTCGTAAAGCTAAGGTTAACGTCAGTTTCATCACCCGAAACGCATTACCTCATTTTAAGCATTAACATAAAACCATATTTATAAGCTAGATAAATTGTATTACATTAAACATATTGCAGCAATTTAACATAACTTAATTAACATAAGGCCTGAAAGAAACAAATAAAAAGTAACTTTTTGAATGTATTTCTATTGGTACAGAGTGGATCTAGTTGAATATAATGTTGGTAGCCGCAGTAATTACTCTAATATTTATTCTAATGTGCATTATGACGTATGGATTCCTGTGCTATTATCATGGAGGTTCGGTATACTGCCCCAGTAGTCAGCAAATGAATGGAAAAACTGTTCTAATTACAGGTTTGTCGTTAAACTTAATATATCATCATTTCTATGCAAAAGCTCTTAACATAAAAAATATCAATCTCTCTCTCCCTCTCTCTCTCTCTCTCTCTCTCTCCCCCCCCCTCACCCTCTCTCTCTCTCTCTCTCTCTCTCTCTCTCTCTCTCTTTGGCATTCTTATAATTGACAGGTTCAATGTGTGTATTCTTACGCTTATAATATACAACAACGCTCACACTGCTAAAAGACATATCGTTTAACGAATTATTCGCTTCACAAAGTCGGTGAATGGATGAGTCTGCAGTGGTCCCAACCAAATTCGTGCTCAACACGTGTAATATATATATATATATATATATATATATATATATATCATGTATATATATATATATATATATATATATATATATATATATATATATATATACCGAAAAATAACTGGCTGGAGCCAGTGGCGAAGTCGGTAAGATACTCGACGGCGGATCAGTTGATGCGGGTTCAAATCCTGGGCTCGCCCGTCACTGACATGGCTTTCGAGTGAGGAAACTGACGTTAAACATAGCTTTACCAGCTTTTTTACCTTTATATGACAGTTACATGATGTAACTGTCATATGATGTAACTGTTACATGTGTATATACATGTATATACACATGTATATAACTATATACCTGTCGTATATATGTATATATATATATATATATATATATATATATATATATATATATATATATATATATATATTAGAATAGACCAACCGTAATCTGCACATTTATTTAGAGGCGCCTGAGCAATAACTGAGAAAGGCAACGGAAACAACCTCAAAAGTCATATATTTTTCAGGTGAATTTTGTTATATTAACCAGTTGAATGTAATATATTTAAGTACATATGGTTTTGAGAAAATATAAACAATTAATTAATTAATTAATTATAAAAATTAATATCGTAATTACTGGATTCAGGTGGTAGCCAGGGCATAGGAAGAGAGACAGCCTTGTGTTTGGCTAGGAGAGGCGCGAAAGTGATCATAGCAAGTCGGTCGAAACAAAGCGGCGAAGAGGCGGTGAGGTATATCGTAGGTTAGAAACTTATTTTACATTATATTAATAAAACTGAATTTGCATGTTCAAATATCTTATTGAACGTATGTAGATCAGAAGTAGATCAGCTGTAGATCAGAAGATATATTAGGATCAATATATCAATAATAATCAATAATAGTCCGATATTTCAGTAACAGATCCAGTTGTATGTATATCGTCGTCAATAAGGTGTCATATGTGCAAAAATGACAACTGTGCAGAAAACACAAAAAACTTCTTAGAATCACTTGACTAAATTTTGTAGTTTACTATTTTGTGAATAATTGTGGTTTATTTGACATTGTGCATTGCTTGTACTGATTGCTTTGATGATCTTTTAATAAAATTGACAAAACAAAATTTTAGGCACACATGATGTAGTTCGAGATTTGTCTGCACATAAGAGATATTGCATTTTAAAGCTAAAACACCCTTAATGCCGTAATATAGCGAACTCGTATCAAGGCTACATTTACTAAGCACTCAGAATATCGATTGGTTCAAGTAAATAGTAATAAAATAAAAAAACAGAGAAATCTTTGGCTGAAAGCAGCCTCAGGATGATCACATGATATGACATGACTTAAGCCACTTTTAAAGAACAGATAAATAAACTTGAATGAGTATTTTTTTTAAATATTCATTGGAAATTTGAACCTTGCTCATACATCAAAATTTCATAATTCTGCAAGCAGGGCCTACTATTTTGAGTAATATTAGTACAAGTTAGTATTAATAACGGCTATAGAAATATTACTATATTTCTGAGACAATTTGAAGGAACTTTAAAACATACACAAATCCACAAATTCAACATCTCCGACAAAATCGATTTGCATGTAGAAGAGTAACACTCTAAAGCACGTAGTTACTGCTGTAAATATATTTGTTTATATAATGTTATAGGTGGAAGCAACAACTTTAACGTTAAGTGGTTCCACTTGGACCTAGGAGACTGGAGTTCAGTTCACGCTCTAGCTCACACAATAATACAAACGGAACAAAATCTTCATGTTCTTATCAATAACGCAGGCATGTTGCAGCTTATTCCATTCATTCTATATTGTACATTTATCTCTCTCTCTCTCTCCTCCCATTGGTAGGTGCACGGAATATAACGCATTCACATATTTCTATCCTCTTCATATAAATACATAAGTTCCAAGATCATCCATCATCCCAAGTCACAGTCTTCCTCTAACATCTCCTGTTTTTCTGCTTTCAAGTACATCTGTTGGTTAACCACCCCCTATCAGAACATCAGCCATCCTGTTCTTTTTTTCTTTTCGTTATGACATTTATCAATTATCTGTTGCTGAAAACTGTATTCAGTATGCCTTCGTTCGTAATTTCCTTGTAACAATTAATTACATGAACTATTATTTGAAACTTTGTTAAATTTTTCTTTGTAAAAGGGTCAGTCGTTGTTAAATAACGAGTTGTAAGTTCCTTCACATCCGGGCAAGTACCAGGTGAATGCAGGATAGTCCGTACCTAGTAATATGGCAAAACTTGTTCTTGTTTCGTTCTTCTTTTTCTTCTGTATAGTTTTAATACATACTTCTATTTATTTTTTATATTTCTCTCAAATTGAAATGTATGTGTTAATGATTTGCATTTGTCAGATCTGGTATAAATGAAAAAACTAAAAAAAATATTATTCTACTTAAAATTTAATTGTTTATTTTATTTATTTATTTATTTTCAGCTGTTCCCGATAGCTTCGGGTTACAGAGATTTCACGGGTGTGATCCGGTGTTTGCTGTGAACTACCTCGGTCACTTCTTGCTAACCTATTTACTCCTCGATCTGCTCAAGAAATCCGCGCCAAGTCGAATTATTAACATCTCGTCTTATTCGCATAGCTTTGTCTTCCAACCTTTGGATTTATCTCTGAAGGATAATTGTCGTAATTCAGTATCACAGGAACATTCAGATTTGGAAGGATATGAAATCAGCAAATTAGCTCTTGCACTACATACGAAAGAATTGTCTCGGCGTCTTGTTGGTATTTATAGCTTCAAAAGATTATAGAATTTACGCTCGTTGTGCCTAGGTTGATGAAGAATAGACCCACAGTGTCGTTAAAGGCGACAAACAGAAGTCAGAAAGGGTATTTGGTTTGTGAGCGCCTAGGCTCCAAAAATGACTTAATTTTTTTCCAGCTGGAGCTAGTGGCGATGTCAGTAAGATATTCGACCGCGTACAGTATGTACTGTGGTAAAATCCTGTGCTCGACCGTCACTGACAACACTCTCGAGTGAATAAGAGAGACGTTAACATTACATTTAGCTTTCTTTTATCTATCTTAGTGGTTGGTGATTGATTGCAATTAATTATGAGTAGTTGACCAATACTGACGTTTTTAACCTACGGAAAAATGCGTTGCATGGTTTATTTTAGATCAGTTCTAAGATGAAATCATCATTAACCATATTCTGAGTACATATAGATGTTAACTATAGAACTTGTCATATCTCTGTGAACATTATATGTCGATATATGTTCGTTTGCCCATTATTATCTAACTGATGAGTTTTGCTTTGAAGATTTTAATATTCCCTACTGAATTATCAATAAATATGTCGTTAAATATTCTTAATTTTATTCTCGTCTCTATCATTTATTAGAATTTATTGAACTTTGAAAAAGATTTATTTGTAAATGAAAAAATATTGTTATTAGATAACACAGATCAACAGCTCACTGC
Source organism: Enchytraeus crypticus (assembly GCA_905160935.1). Classification (NCBI taxonomy): domain Eukaryota; kingdom Metazoa; phylum Annelida; class Clitellata; order Enchytraeida; family Enchytraeidae; genus Enchytraeus; species Enchytraeus crypticus. The sequence goes on along the minus strand of CAJHZI010000674.1, from coordinate 128,073 downwards.
TTTATAACGTATAAGATAAAAATAACTAATCAGCTAGTTATTTGGTAAGAACAATTATATATTCCTAAATGTTATGTACATCCTATATATCATGCGATGCTAACATTTAATTTATGCACATGCAGGTCAAGGAGTAACTGCTAACTATATCCACCCGGGAATAGTCGAAACCAAGCTGTGGAAGAGAGCTTTCAGTGAATATCCCAGATTCGTGAAGTTCTTGGCTTATATTCTTCTGAAGTAAGTAAAGGCTGCTATGAGTTTGAATTAAATTCTGAGAGTTTATCTCCCAACGCTAGATATGAGTCATAAAGTTTTCATACGTTCTCTGTCTTGTTCCACAAATATGTAACAGTAAATTGAAAGAAATGAAGATGTTTAGTAAAAGATGATCAAACTTGTCATGAATTGAGCAATTGATATTTCAATGATATTTCTGCCAATTTCCTTTCAGTTATATTTCTTGACGTCTAAACAAAATATTTGCGTTTTTTGCTATGTCCTATATATATATATATATATATATATATATATATATATATATATATATATATATATATATATATATATATATATAAGTATATAATGTGAGACCGAAAGTGATGGAGGCCTGATCGAATAATAATATTGGACCAGCCATTAGCAGATCACTAGAGACAAGCATACTATATTAAGATCAATATTCATTATCATCATCATCCCTTGAATTTTATTTTATTAGGGTTGGCCTTAGAGAATTTTTGCAACAAATTCTGAATTCTAGGCATTCGCTAACCAAATGATAGTTCTGACGTTGGTTTGGATCTTAGTGTTTTGTCAACTTTTACGGCACGTGCAGTCAACGGCCTTCAGCAATCAGGACACAGCACGGGTATATGGACATAACGCGGTAAATGCAAGTACAACATGAAAATTACGGAGCTAGATACTTGAGTTATAATGTACGTATATGTTTACATGTTGCCAAATCTTTTTCACGACTATAATTATTTGTATCATTGTTTGGTAGACCCATGTTTGTTAGCGCAATGGTGGCCGCTCAGACAGTCGTATATTGCGCTGTAGCTTCAGAGTTAGAAAGCACTTCCGGATTGTACTTCCGTAAATGTCGGCCCGGTCAACAGCCATTTTCTATGCAAGATGTGAAATCATACGTAAAACTATGGGAGGTAAGTTTCCGATTATTTAAAAAAGCTAATGTTAACGTCAGTTTCATCACTCGAAAGCGATGTCAGTGCCGGGCGAGCCAGGATTTGAACCCAGCACATGCTGGTCCGCGATCGAGTATCTTACCGACATCGCCACTGGCTGGATGCATATATCTATCTATCTAGATGCATATATCTAGGTTCTTGTGCTAAAGCTTTTCTAAGAATTTATTTGAGGCTAAATTTATACTCCATTGTCTTTTAGGGTTTTGTCCTATTCTTTAAAGTAATGACGATTTTTAGGATTTTGTTAAAATTGATGTTAAACATTGAATAGTTTTAGAATTGCATTGCCATTAGTTTGGGCAAAATAATTAGAATCTAGTTGTAATTATCCTATTCGATTTTTGTTTTTGCTGAATAAAGAGTTCTATCTAAACTTGGAATTTAGTTTGCTAATTATACATTGTACAGTTAATAATTGTACAATTCAGTAAATACAATATATAAATAAAAAATAAACAATAAGTAAATAAATTCAGTAAATACAATGCAATGCAGTAATTGTACAATGCAGAAAATTAAACACTGTTGTAATTTTCTATCCTGTCATCGTTTTACTATAAAACTTCTTATAAAATTATCATACAAAAACTTTTAGATTTTGACCAAAACATTTCATTCTAGATGTTTCTCATATTCTTATTATTTTACTGTGTATCTTATTTTAAGTTCATCTCGTTAAGGATTCGCTAGTCAGCTTGGGTGATTGTAAAGAAAAGTTAAAGACTTAAACTTTCTCTTCACACGCAAGAGTACTTTCAAAGGAAAACTGGAAAAGGCGTTCAATTCATGCATCTGTAAATACGCATTAGGGTAATAGGAGTCTCAGAAACATATAAAGCTGCTAATTTGCTTATCATTATCGTGTTCTTGCACCGGAGTAATCAATTTATAACGCGTTTTTCGCCGATTCTATTCGCTTAGATCTAGTCGCGTAGGTGTTCCACCAGAGCAGCAATGCATCAAATAGGCAATGCATTGATGTATTGATGCCTGTAGAGAAATAAGCAATGCAGCACTGAAACAAAAGCGCAATGTTTTTCTCGTCAATACCACACTACCACCGTATTGAACTATTATTATATCCCAAACGACTCATTTTGACTTTGGTTCTACCAACATCTGTACGAAATCTATTTGTAATTAAAAAATTAAATTTATAATTTGTTAAAAATATTAACTAATTGTATAGATGATGTAATTAAAATAATTTTATCATTATAAATAAATTATTAATTGTAATATTTACTGATGAACAAGGAATTGAGGACTACCATTTCCAAACCAACGTCAGAAAGGGCGTTCGATTATTGATCGCCATGGCTCCAGTAACTTCTACAGAAATTCTAGTCCCTACCCCAATTAGGTTTGGATTCTATGGAAGATGACGATGATGATGAGGATGGTGACGAATGAATCGAGGACAGTGAAATTCTATTGCGTAACGTTGTATCATTTTGTAGGTAAGTAAACTCTTGACTGGCTGTACTGATGACGGCACGGTGTTAAGAGATCTGCCAAGATTTATACCTGAAGAAGAGACTCAGAGGACTGTTGAAAACTTTAGTGTTAAACGAGTAAACAGCGACCCTACGAATCATCAAATTGAACGCACGTGATAATGTGATTTAATCAAATTGGCTGGAGCCAGTGGCGATGTAGGTAAGATATTCGACCGCGGATCAGTATGAGCCGGGTTCAAATCCTGGGCTCTCCCGTCACTGACATCGCTTTCGAATGAAAAAACTTACGTTAACACTAGCTTTACCAGCTTTAATGCTTTGGAGTCAGATTTACTAAGAATTTAAGCTAGTGAAAACCAGCTACTTCCCTGCGTAGAGCACGATACAATAAATTCTTAAAATATCATTATTGATTTACTGTGTTACGGAATACTTATGTAAATTATGAGAGGATCAGACAGTAAATTGTGTAAATGGAGATGATGGATTTGTTCAAGGGGAATTAATGCTATTAATGTTATTTATGTTTGTCGAAAATAGTTTATTTACCCTTAGATTTTTGATAATTAGTATGTCGTTTGTTTGGTGTTTTGCTTTTGATTGATCTAGATTTTATCTGAAAGAAGTTCAGTATTACGAATAAACTACTTTAGATCTGTTTTGTCGTATTGTACTACTCGTAAACCCTATTCACTTGTTCATCTGCTAAGATTCTCACTGATCTTATTTTGATCTACATGTACAATCAAGCTAATAAATGTCCTAATATTTTTTAGCCCTACATGTACTGTTTATTTTCTTTACGACCTTATCTAACTCTTTAATAACAATATATTTTAGTTTATTCATAAATTGATTTTAAGTGAATTTCTTAAAGTGCTTTGAAATACTTGAAATATATTACATAGAAAATTATCCGCCGGTAATCATTACTCTATCGCTATTTTGATGTGTATAATGTATTTCTTCATTTTAATATGCCTTTGAATTTTTTTTATCATAATAGAGCTGTAAAAGGCAAATTGATTAAATAATGTTTTAATTTTAACCGATTTAAAGGATATTTCTCAGTTTGCCTGTAATCTGGGGAATATGATTTTATATAGGTAAGTTAAGTTAAATTTTGGAATAAAATAAGAGAGCTCACATAAATACCCAGGGAAATATATTTAAGCATAATTTATATCATTATTTATTGAACTTATGTACTATTTTATATGTTAGAAAAATTCAGTCGCTTTACAATATCTTACATACAGTATGGCTTTCTGTAGCTGAACTCTGCTAGGACATGATATCTAGAAATTATTATTATTCTACTATGGTCCTTGACTAATTATGTAATATATTTCTTTTTGCTAGCCGGCTTGATTTTGTCTCAATACTGCTCAATGTTGTCATTGATTACTGTAGCACTCTAATTGTTGTTGTTATTGTTATTATTCTAAACATTTAGAAATAATTTAAGATCTTAGATCTTAAATGAAACATTTGAAATTGTAGCGCTACATTTTATGTCTGGTTTCTCTTCAACAGTGTACTAACAGATCGCTCTATCAGGCTGCTGTTATGAATATCTAACCCCTGATTAGATCTTATTTATTTGCCTGCAATTAAATGATGTTAGGTTATATTTCTCATTTTAAATCTCTCAATGAATACATTGAATAGTCATTTAATCGTAATGCATTGTTTTAGCATATTTAAATGTTGTGGAAAAATCAAAATTTAAAGAAACTATTTTTTAATAAATTATTCAAATGTGAGTTGCAATAAATGCATAAGAATGATAGAAACTTATTGTCTTTAATATTTCAGGACGTTATCAATAATTAAAATTAATTCTCTATTGATTTTGACGAATGACTAAATTCCATTGGTTTATGTTAATTTTTGTTAATAATTTTGCGAACAGCGTAGACTATATTTGAATATCTCCTCCCTCTTGGGAGATTACCAGCGTTCTACATGGAGACGTTATTAAAAGTTTAACAAAATTCTGTCCTGGATCCCAAGCTTCAATAAAAACGATGCACGTTCCTAGTAAGTTATAGGATCCCACTTTATCGAAACAACTTAAGGTTCAATCAGACGAGTATTTGAAGTTCGTGAATGCAGCTTTGGTTTACGAATTCTTTTGAATTGTGTTAATTATCCAGTCGGAATATTGCGGTACTTTCGCGAATACACTGAGATCACATTTATAGAATCCGAAGCTGGACACGCCGATTACGTTCCACAATCCATTCTGATTCTGGCAGGCTAGTGGACCTCCGCTGTCACCCTGGTGTCAATACATCAAAGTCAAATCAATACATTTCTAGAAACAAGTCATCGGTGGTCTTATCCACCGAATAAGAATGGTCTCGAGCGGTGGTCTTATCCAAGAATAGACCAACCGTATACCGCGCGTGTCATAAAGAATTCAATTAACCAAACAATCAGTAAAAAATCGAACTACCAATTGAACGATCGCTCATGAAAAACAATTCTAGCACTGCTTTACTAAATTATCACAGCGACACAAAATGAGCATAAAAGATCCACAAGTAGACAACGTTTAAAGCTATTAATCTATAGTTTTTGCCGTCTTAGACTTCTATTTTTATTTTTGGAGTGTTTAAGACTCAAAAATACATTAAGGCTATGTTCTTGCTTCTTTTTTTACAATAGATTCGGTATACTTTCAGTTCTCATTAGGCTCTACGCAAATATCATTATCATAGCAATGGTATGCAAGCAAGAAAAGTTTGCGGTGAGTCTACATGAATGCTATACATAACATACCATGAGCGAGAAGTAAAAGTATAATTAAAGATAAAGTCAACCGCAACTCTACGAATTTGGTTGGTCTGTGAGACTTCTAACATACAAGCCGTTTTAAACTCAGAAACACTGTATAGGGTTTATTATGCATTACCATTACGACTGCTGTGTCAGTCAAGATCCTTTTGTTTTCACAATTTATAAAAATTATTAGCTATTCAATCAATAAGGATTTAGCGTTTGTTTCCTCGCCATAAGGCAATGTCAAGGTCGTCTCTTGCAGACTCTGCACAAACAGACGACAGGGACCACATGTCGATAACTGAGTATACAAAGACCGGAAGTGAATGCTTAAGTAAAATAGTGCAAGTCCAAGATCTGAGACAGGAGTGTCAACTATCGCTCATAACATTTGCTTATGACTCTACGAGCTAGCCCAATTTAGAAGGAGTTACTGATTATCGAAAACGATCACAAGAACACTATGAGTTCCCAAATGAATTAACAAAACTAATATATAGTGAATGAACAAGAATATTCTGAACAAGAACTCACCTGACATATATCTATTCCAGCTGGCGCAGGATAGCTTCCGGCACAAATAAAGTAAAGGAAGTCCTCTGGGGCAGCACTCCAGCGTTCCCCGTTACTGATGTCAACAAAGGCTCTGCGACAAGTCTGCTCGGACATGAGTTCCATTCGACCTTGTAACAGAACCTTACTGCTCGCTGGAATTGAAACACGACAATTTGCAACAGGCTTTAATGAGTGGTAAGTTGTAGCTTTAAATTTGAGATACTGTGGGAAGCATTGGGGGGGGGGGGTTTAGCGCACTCAGTTAAGCTGCGCGTCAGTTGAACGAAGTAGAGGGGGTTTAGCGCACTCAGTTAAGCTGCGCGTCAGTTGAACGAAGTAAAGCCACGCTGCACGCGGTTAGTAAATTGTGGGCGACCACTTTGGAAGACCGCGTGTAGACAGCTTTGAACGTAAACAATCCCCAGGGTGTTGGAGGTTATTCTTAAATCCGCGCCGGCTGCTATTGGAGCGCCAACAAAAGGCAACGATTACTAATAACCATGGAAAGGAATGGAGGAAATAACGAAAACTACAAAAACAGAAACTTAAGAAAGGAAACATTGTAAACACATGCCGTATGTCATGTGTTGGGATTGTTGCGGACAAGGACTGTAATGTAGGAATGCGAGTTAACTGCACACTGTACCTTATACAATATACGGAATAATAATATAATAATATTTCGCTCCCGAGGTTTCATAACGTGTTCTCGTGTCGGGCAGTGCAGAGTATGAGACAGTAGTTAATGCTAAACTTAACAAGAATACACGTCAGCCTAGTCATGTATATGACATGCGGGGATTGTTGCGGACAAGGACTGTAATGTAGGAATGCGAGTTAACTGCACACTGTACCTTATACAATATACGAGAGGCTTGAAAGCTAATTTCACATAATGCAGGAGGAGTGAATGTATATCAGAGATAGAAAAAAACGCTAAATATGAATCGATGGTGAATCCATCATCTATACCATCCGTCCTACAAAATTTGCAGTACTTTCTAGTTAACTATTGAAAGCAGCATTAGATTTTATAGCCCAGAACGGTAAGAGCGAAGTTTAAATTCTGGTCTTTCCGTCACTATTAAGTTATACAGATATAAAATTGACAACAAATTGTGAATACTTTTGCCTTTTTATCTTCTTCTTTTTATCTTTTTATCTTTTTATACTCAATGTTCCAACGCGTATACAAACATACAGTGAATACTAACATTCAGTTATACTAACATACAGTGAATATTAACATTCAGTTATACTAACATTCAGTGAATACCTAACATTCAGTTATGCTAACATTCAGTGAATGCTAACATTCAGTTATACTAACATTCAGTGAATACTAACATTCAGTTATACTAACATTCAGTTATGCTAACATTCAGTGAACACTATCATTCAGTTATACTAACATTCAGTGAATACTAACATTCAGTTATACTAACATTCACTTATACTAACATTCAGTTATATTAACATTCAGTTATACTAACATTCAGTGAATACTAACATTCAGTTATACTAACATTCAGTTATATTAACATTCAGTTACACTAACATTCAGTTATACTAACATTCAGTGAATAGTAACATTCAATTATTCTAACATTCAGTTATACTAACATTCAATTATACTAACATTCAATTATACTAACATTCAATTATACTAATATTCAATTATACTAACATTTAGTTATACTACCATTCAAGTATACTAACATTCAGTGAATACCAACATTCAGTTAAACTAACATTCAGTGAATAATAAAATTCATTTATACTAACATTCAGTGGATCTGGTTTTACCGAATCCTGTTGCCACGCACATCTTAAACTCATTCAGGTTGACGGATTTGTTAGGAAGGCAAATCCTCCGGACAGTGTCCGAGTAGGTGAGAGGAGAGGATAAGCGAAGTAGAGCGACGTCATAAACTAGGACATTCCTCTGGTTGTTGTTGTCGTAGTACTCATGCTTGATCACCCGCATCACGGTCCTTGTTTGCGCATCCGGGTCCGATCCTTCGAACTTTAATGATCCGGCTCTGACTTCAATCTTTGAGTGGTCCCTGAAATAGATTATATTGTACCGTTGACCTACGAACAAATATTTGAACTGAAAAGATTAGCTTTTTGGAAAAAATAACTGAAAGAAAATGTAAATTTTTGGTTATTTTTACTTATTATTATTATTATTATTATTATTATTATTATCACCATCATAATCGTCGTCGTAGTCATCATCATCATAATCATCGTCATCATCATCATCATCATCATCATCGTAGTCGTAGTCGTCGTCGTCGTCGCCGCCGTCGCCGTCGTCGTCGCCGTCGTCGTCGTCGTCGCCGTTGCCGTCACCGTCAGCGTCATCGTCATCATCATCATCATCATCATCAATATGAGTAGTTTTGTTTAACCAGTTTAAATTTTTTATTAAAAAATTATTATTACAATTAATCTACTGCAGGAGAGATGTAGGACAGAGAGGATTTGAGACAGTCTATTCGTATCCCAACCCTAGTTAAACTGTGATTGAAAGAAAGATGATGATGATGATGATTACTATTAATCTACTATTACCATTATTCATTTCTAAAATTCGGTCTATCTATACGTAAATCTACTCGCCACCTACTTGTAATCGACCACGCAATGGGCTGCAGTGAGAACCCACAGCTCGTTGAGAATGGACCCACCGCAGAGAACGTTGTTATCATACAGGATTCTAACTTGCCATGGCCAAGCCCCTCTGAGAGCCGGGGCTCCGTTAACGATGTACTTCCCAACAGTGGACTGGGACACAGCCCGTGTTCCACATCCTACAAACATGCACAGTGTATATGTATATACTTGTATTGTATAGGCTATATATAGGCTATATTGTATAGGCTATATATACATATATAGCCTATGGTTCCAATGTCTATATGTCTTTGTTCTATGTGTTTGGGTGGGACATGAGGGGCATATATACATGTACACACACACACACACATATATATATATATTAATATAGGCCTATATATAATGTATATATATTATATATATATATATATATATATATATATATATATATTGTGTTCTATGCGCCTGGTCCATGGCACGGGTGTTCAGAAGAGAATTTATTTGGATAACTTAATGCTTTAATAATCAATATCGTGCTTTAACATGACGGGGTGCATTGCTCTTTGGATAAAATATTGCTATGAGATTTCTCGTTATATTTATATTTCAACATATATATATATATATATATATATATATATATATATATATATATATATATACATATATAGCCTATATATAATGTAGACAGAGTTATACAGAGTTTCCCACTATCTGCTTCAATTTCTACCTACTCGCCACATAACATTATGCAAGCTATATTTATTCACCTTTTGCTTCTTTCTCTGTCGCAATGCCCATCATATTCCAACCACACACATATAGCAAACGCACAAACACATAGCACAACACACAGAAACAAGGAGATTGAATGTTTAGACGATACTATGGATATTAATGAAAATTTAATTGATTTGAAAATCGATTTATTCGAGTTAATGGTATTCCAATAACATAACTATAACTAGGCCTATTTATATTAGACAAAGGATTCAACAAATCTGACATACGAAAACTCTTTATCATGTCTTCATCGGTATTTTATATGGTAGGTTATTTGATACAGATGTAGTTTTCAATTTGGCAATTTTCAATTTTCACAAAAGAAATGTGAAAATAGGACAAATGCAACTAGGCCTATAAAAACACAGTTTTCTTGGCTATTAGTTGATCAACCTTAGTTTGCAGCTAGTTTATAGTTTCCTGCGTTCTGTCCGGGCCACTGAAGAATTAACAACCCGCAAGCTGCACCTGTCGTAAGAGGCGACTAGATGGGACAAGTCATATTATTCCCAAGTTATATACTACATAAGGTAAGCTTTGTGAAGTTTAAACTTGTCTATCCATGACGTGATCTTTACGGCGTGTAAAAGCAGCTGAGAAAGACTATGCACCATGGACGTGTCACATAGTAGAAAACTAGTGAGAGGGATGTATAATAATTTTTCCTATTTAATAGAAGATATATTTGACTGTAGCTGTGGTTCTGAAATGATTCCCACATTCATTAATCGGCATCTTGCATAATCGCATTTCAGAAAAATATAGTATCTTTGACGAAGATATGCCAAGCCATGTAATTATGCAATATATTATATATTATGCAATATATATATATATATATATATATATATATATGTTCATATATCATTATTTATAAGTGTTATGAAAGTTTGGCCCAATTCATACCAAACGGTTCACACTCCAGCTGCACCATCAGGTTTGAAGCACAAGCTCTGAAAATAATAACCAGGTATTAAATTACGGAAAATGTTTGAATATTATTTAATTTTATATTATATTAAACATAATATAGAATTACATAGTATAATTGCTTTATGTATTCATTTGCATTTACGAAAAATTCGAAGATGTCATATGTGCCTTTTTGCTATTTGTTTATTTACAATATCTACAGTTAAGGTTTAACAGTTAAGGTTTAAATTAAAATTTGACATTTATCACTAATATCTTAGAATTTTTTTATTTGATATAATCAAAATGAGGTTATTTTGGTAATAGATGAATACCTTAAGATTTAATACTAGTATTATATTACATACGAGGTTTGCTCCAGTTGGTTAATCCAGTTTTCGGATGTTGGAGAGGAGTTAGGCAAAATCCTGAGTAATCTGGTGCCTGCAGTAACCGAAGTAGGTAACAAAGATTTGAAGGTCCTGCACATTTGAAAATAATGGTATTTGCATTTACAATTTGAAGGATGCGAATAGGGCCTATTTTGTTCAAGCGTTAGTGGAGAGAAACCGATCAAATTTAATTTAATTAAAATTAAAATATAATTGCAATTTAATTACAATTAAAATTAAAATTTAGTTAAGGCGACAATTTAAAAACTAAGAAACTGCAGTGTCTCAATAGCCAATATATCCGTGTGGGCTTTCTAATTAAATTGTGCTTTGAATAGTAAAATATTAGGCTAGTGTGAATGATTACTGATTATAGTGAAAAACGCACAAATAAAGTAAACTTACACTCATTTGAGCTGCTTTGCTGCTGTGCATATCTATAAAACACCTTAAATGCTTTTATATTACATGTACAACGATCCGATGAATTTTATCTACCTTTTGCCTCGCTCTCTATTAATAATAATAATAATAACAACAATTACAGTCATCAATGACAACATCGAGCACTATTGAGATAAAATCAAGCCGGCGAGCAAAAAAGGAAGGTCCAAAAACGGTGCATATTCCAAAATCCAGAAATTCAGTCCAAAGTAAATATTAGAGGCAGTTTCAAAAGGATTGTTAATACTGCTATTAACACATCTTCTATTATAGGCATAATCTCTATTTGAAGTAATTTTGTTTCATATGTAAACTTTTACGAAGAAACAGCAGATAGAACGAATCAGCTGTTCGTTCAGATGTTAACATCTCTCATGACATTAAGTTGATAAAAATTACCTGCGAACTGAAAATATCATAGCATCTAAATCGGTCATTCAACTCTACTTCATAATTTCTCTACGTCTCCAATCAGAATGTGTTATTAACTAATTTATCATTAAGTGTCCATTTCACGTTTAATTTCTTTTTTTTCTATTAACTGTTTTAGAAAATCTCTGCTTTGCATTCATATCATCTGTCAATCTGTCCAAACACTCTGTAGAACTCATTCATTTGCAATCCTGAAAATCGAATGAATGCTTGTTATACATATTGAAGTTTTCAAATATATTTTTATACCAAAATTTAATAGTAACGCAATATTCAACGTAAGCGTAGTAATAGTAATGGCAGGCTCCTGTTAATTTCGGTATCAACATAAAGGTTGGTTGGTTGTAGTGTGTTTAACATCAAGATTCAGAAGCACAAGGCTTCTCTTCAAGACGACTCGACACACTCGAGCTACCGTCACAAAGAATAAAGTAACAGTAAATTACTGTTTTAGTGAAAATATAATACTATTAGTAACATAAAACATACATGTAACCCATGTGTTTGCACGCGAAATCACTCCATGCGTCAGTCCAGTTTTCCACGCAGACGAAACTTGGTGACGTCCCTCTTGGAGTCATCACTATTGAGTTGACACCTGACCCAGTTCCGCTGAATTGAACTAAATCATGATAAATTATTTAGTTATTTGAAAATATTCAGAACAAATTTAGTGACTTTAGCAAGATTTATTTTAATTATTCTAAATGTAAATCGAGCATAAATCGAGTAACTGTCCTAATTAATGTTTTATTCACTGTAAACGAGTTAAAGTCTTTAAAATTGTCAACATGTACATGTACATGTATATAGATATCAATTAGAAATAATAACATGTATACATGTCAAATAATGTTTCCGATTATTGCATATTATCAATTACTAGATTGACAGTGTAAGCCAATGTCAAGAACATAATGATTAAACATGTATACATATACAGCATATGGATATATATATATATATATATAATAACATGTATATATATATATATATATATATATATATATATATATATATATATGTATACATGTAAAATATATATGTTAACACTCGGGTAAAATCCTTATACCTAAAATTCCAGGTGCGCCATCTCACTCACTTACCCTCTTTCTCTCTATCTCTCTCTATCTCTCTCTCTCTATCTCTCTCTCTCTCTCTCTCTCTCTGTGTTTATATCACACTAAAGATGACATCGTCAAGGGAGAGAGCACCATATCTGCCTTCTAAATCCATGCAGATTATCATCATACAAGAGAGGGTGTCCATGTCTGTCTTGTGAAATGTACTCCGGTTGGATTCCTTTTACTGATATTGATTGTGTTCTCGGCATTACTCACTTTGTGTAGATATATAGGAAAAGAGATATACGGATCGTTAGGCCTATTCTGTACCGTATAACGATTTCTGAAACTTATCCCGGCTTTTCGAGTGTAAATAAAACTTTGCTTCTTCCAGCCTAATTGGCATATACATGTACACTATTAGGTTCTCTCTCTTAGTGCACTGCCTACTGGCATGTTCATGGCATATGCTTATAGCGCCTTCAACCTTCTCTATCTTCCGTTTTCCTCTTCATGTCCAAATACGAGCGATCCTAATCTCGGTCTGCCTCAGCGTCTCTTTCCTTCCATTCTGCCTTCTGTGACAGCCTTTAGTAAACATTCTCCCTTTAGAATATGTCCTATCCAATCTTTCTTCCTATTTATTAAAGCATTTATCAACTGTCTAGCAGTACCTACTCTCTCCAAGACTTCATCATTTGTAACTTTTTTGGTTACCGCTCGATTATTTCACCCTACGTCACAGCAAATTACAATATTGTAATAGTGCTCACCACATGTTTTCTCATCAGAATAATCTGCGCATTCCGGGTTTCCGTTACATCTTTGACTGAGCTGAATGCAGTTGAAGTTTTCATACTTACACTGAAACTCATAACTCTGACATCTCGCTGAAAAATAATACTAAGTCATATCAATGCCAAATGAATTTAAAATTGGACAGAATTACTGAAAAATACAAAATTAAATCTGAAACAATTATGCTTTGAAAATAAGATTTATATTTTTAATAATTGTAGTTTTGAATTATTACTAAGAATAAACGCAGCAGTTATCGTATGCCATATCTCGCACTCATTAGTGTTAATGCAATATTATAAAATGATGCTTAGAGTGTAAAATAAGACAAAATTGCGATTTTCAAGTTTCTTATATAAATGGGCGCGCAGTTTCTGATCATTAAAGACTTCCTAAAATTACATTTTTAATAAAATGGAAGAGTCCTCGTAATATCTTGTTTAGTTTTATAGATACATGTTAAGCTAAATGCTACTGGCTGGAATCAGTGACGATTTCGCTAAAATATTCGACTGCGGATCAGTATGTGCAGGGTTCAAATCCTGGGCTCGTTCGTGACAGACATCGCTTTCGAGTGAGGAAACTGACGTTAACCTTCGCTTTACCAGCTTTTACGTACAGAGAGAAATGTTTGCAAACATAAATTTTAATATGTAGCTTTCATGTTTCTCGACAACTAAAAAGGTGAATTACATGTAGGTTGTACGAAATCAATTGCTGAACTCAGAAGTCATTATATCATAGCGAATCTGACCTGCAGTCAATCAAAGCTGAGTTCTAAGTTTAAATCTTTAATTTAAATCAAGCAGTCACAATTTATACGAATTAGTTTTACAATATGCTTTGGCGCCTATTTGTATAGAATCTGCAAGAGACGTTCCTGACAATGCCTTATGGTTAGGAACTGGTCGTTAAATTGATGGTCTTATTGATTGATTGAATATTGTATACGCAGTATACAATAATTTAATTAATTCTTGGGCAGAGAGGCCTGAGAAATGGAATTGAAATATTTATTTTCAACTCTCAACTAGAGTATACCTTCCCAGAATATTAATTTATTTTATTTCACCAACTAAATGGTATACAATATAAAAGACAAAGTTACCAAACTATCAAGTGAATAAGAACAAGTAATAAGTATAATGTAAATATCGTTCAATAGCAAAAAGGGAATAGCAAAAGTGCTATACAAGTATATTTCAATGAATTGTGCAAGGATCAGTGATACATACTGCAGCTGGGTTGAGTTTCATCTTCTCCAGATGAGCAATCTTTAACACCATCGCATAACCAGGCGTTGGGAATGCATTCCCCGTCCGAACACTTAAAATGTTCTTTGGGACAGACTGTTCACGAGTACAGTAATTCATATTTATGTAATTCTAATTTATGGAGATCCTAAAATTTCACGAAATATATGAAATAAATTCAAAATCAATTCAATTGTACTAGAATATAGCTATAGAAAAAGTTACAAAGCCGATTTTAACGTCAGTTTCATATCTAGAAAGCGATATCAGTGACAAGCGAACTCAAGATTTGAACCCCTTTACTAGAATGACTAACTAGTATCTATTTCAAATTTTAAAATAGTAATTTTGTATTATTTCATTAGCCTATATTATAAACACTAAAATAAAGTATACACTAAAATTTTACATCGATGCTACAGAAGAAAATATGGCAAATAAAAAGTATCTTTTCAAGTGTCGTGACTCGTAACTATATTTTCTTTCTCAAATAATTATTTTATTTACACAAAAATATCTGCAATTTAATAGTTAACTCTCTAATCTGGATGCTCTAGAATCGATTATGCATGAACAATTATCCTAGAATAAGCATTGAAATAATTATTGCGACAAATTTAAATTTTGCAGTAATTTTAACTTCCAATTCTTTACCCGCTGAATGGTCGACTGGTGGTCGAGTTGGTAGCAGCCTTGCTTGGTAAACGAGCCGTCATTGTTTCTATGTTCTACCGTATCCTCTCTGACAGTGTAGTTATGTACGGAAGCAAAAGTTAAACTTATACGTTTAGACACCAAAACACTAGGATATTGTTGGTTGACTAAATTACCGGTTGATTGGTTCATTAGACGTTAAGCTTAGATTCCACTAAGATATCAGATATCTAGATAAATATATTTCTAACAAAAATTGTTTTAAATGAAATATCGGTATAATCCTGTGTTACGGTTAAATTTCATCATAATTATAGCTTAATCCCGACCCTAATCCTGAGCTATATTGTAATCCTAAACTCTAACCTAACTCGAAAGTCTCATCCTATTATTATCATATATACCTACATCAAAAGCAACAGCCTCAGCTACATGTACAGCCTTAACTATTGTAAAATCATCCGGAGTCAAAGCTGCACACGATAACCAAGTTTTCATCTGAAAACCTAATTTGTAACGCTCTAGAAATTTCTATTCGCAATTGTACAAAGTATACTTTACATTTATAGTCTAACCTAACTACACACTTTATCTAATGTGTCGTGACTGCACGCTGTATACACGATATTGTTCAGGGCATATGCATGATATCTACCGCCTTCATTTGCATTGAGCAATCTATGTCATATACGCCATTTGCATACCCAGGCATACACGAAATACAGAATATGCTACATACAAAAATACATGTAGCTTTAAAAGGCTGGCAAAGATAAGGTTAACGTCAGTTTCCTCACTCGAAAGCGTTGTCACTGACGGGAGAACCCAGGCTTTGAACCCCTCACATGTTATACTGTTCCACAGTCGAATATCTAAACCAAATAATAACTATAATAACTCATAGTACAGAATACCTGGGCAATTAGTTTCGTCAGACCCTCCAACGCAGTCTATGATACCATCGCACAGCTGCGCTCGATTCATGCAGGCACCGGTGCTTTGACATCTCACACCGTTATTGGGACAACCTGGACAAATTGAAAAGATTATAAGATTGACAAAAATTTAAAAGCAAATTCTTATGACTAATTTTAAGCACTGCTTTGTGAAATGTTTAGATTAAAATATCAGATATTCTTTATCTACTCTGTAGATAGCATGTTCCAACTGAATTGATTGTTTGTGTTAAGTAAACAGTCAATTGAATCAATCTTCAATTTTCAATATTCCTGTCTCATACTGTGCTCTCCCATCACTGACATCGCTTTCGAGTGAGGAAACCGACGTTAACCTTAGCTTTACCAGCTTTAACTGACGGCCCAAAAGATCTATTTGCGAGAGCGTGTAGCAATCAAGATGCAATATATCAGTGAAAGGGTACTTGACTAATTTTATACCATCTGTCATAGGTGACTTCAAGGCTGCAGTACCTCAAAGAAAGTGAAATAAATTGGGCGTGTTTGTTTTTTTGCTTACAATTTTTACAAGTAATATTACTATACATAAAACTAGAAGCAGTACAGAAAGCGCTAGTATACTACTCCTGAATTTAAGCCAATAATAGATTTAAGATTAGGTATGTTAGATGATTTAAAGACCCACTCTTATGTGGAAATGAAGAGGAAGGCGGAAGACAGAGAAGAGTGGAGGCGTTATGTACCATGGACCTGCCAGTAGGTAGTGCACTAAGAGAGAGAGAGAGAATTTAAGCCACAGCTAAAAGGAAACCACTCATATTTTTTAAACAAATTTGAATGCCACTGTTACTACTGTTGGCTATATACGTCTTTATTTCACTATAGGTTATATTTAGTTGTATATCCGTTTATACATGTAGTTTTGTGTAAAATTCATACAGTATCATATTCACAATGTAGGCCTATTTTATAAGGAGAATTTCTGTAATTGAAAAAATAAACTGAATTCTCCTATATTCCTTATGAAGATTACAAACATAATTGAATTATTTCAATACATTGAAATAACAGAGCTGTAGGCAGTGCAGAAACAAGACTTCATTCTTTTTAATAACATTAAGCTGATGAAGCTAATGTTAACGTCAGTTTTCTCACTCGAAAGCGATATCAGTGAAGAGCGAGCCCAGGATTTGAGCCTATACATACTGATCTGAGGTCGAATATCTTACCGACATCGCCACTGGCTCCAGCAAGTGGCGATGTCGGTAGGATATTTGTCCAATGAAGCAATGAGTTAAAAAGAAATCTGCAAATCGATTTTGTAGCAGATGGTCCTAACTGTTTAGACACCCGGCCAGTTCATCACTCCCGTCCCTGCAGTCTCTGAACCCGTCACACCACTTAGAAATCTTTACGCAGAGCCCATTGGCGCATGATGTCTCTGTAGGTCCACATGCTGACAACAAAAACAGTCATTAAAGTGTTCAATGGATCGTCAATTACTTCATGAAACGTTAAAGAACAAATATAGTTTTAACTAAAAAACTGAAGGCTTACATGTAAGAGAAATAATGTAAAACGTGTTATGATTTTTATGCAAAAAAGCAAACAGAATGTTTTTCTTTGATCGATGTAATGCAAATAATTAAGTATATTAAACTATAATATATCAAAAATTCCACTGAGATTTAAAACTAGGATTTCATAGATTATGTAAATATGCTATAATATGATGAGCATTGTGCTCCTGCATTAGTATTGTGAAATAACGTTTTAATTACATGATCACATGTAAGTGCTGCAGAATAAGATTAAATATACACAGTGTATAATTATAATTAATTATCGAATTAAAAGAATATTATGAAAACTATGCTATATTTATTATTAAAGATATTTAGCGAAATATTGACCGAAAGTAATCGGTTAATTGCATCCAAAATAGCAAAATTTAATATTCTATTTAAATACAAAATACTTTTATATCAATTGAACTTTAATTACTTTTCCAGTAATTAAACTTGTAAGGATATGTGTAAAGGTTAAACACACATTATAGTGAAATGATTCCCCATAATATATATAATTTTTGATATCACAAGTTTAACCCTTTTCATAGTTTAGTCTATCATCCATATACCGGTCCTATCAACCTACACGATTTTACTCTCTGAACAACTCAATCAAGATTCAAACGAAAAAGACAACTATCTTCAAATATTATCATTTAAACTTTGTGTACGTTAATAGCCGCTATAAATATTTATTGCTTCTTAAACATTTTTACATTCAATATTCAGTATTTAGTATTCACTTCAACCTTTTCACAAATTCCAATACATGCTGCACAAATTTCATAATTTCTATCTTCCCTTGAAGCAGGTCTCAAAATTTCAATACACACTACACCCTGTCTCATAATTTCAATACTCACTGTATCAGTTGTACATTTCATTTTCCAGCTCAGATTCTGACTTGAAATTGCAACATCTTTCATCTGTTCTTGACAAAGTGTATTCATGGTTTTGCAAAAATCGCCTCTCTGTCAACCCCTCTAAAACCGAATATCTTTTAATCGGCACTCTGCAGCAAAGAACCAAAATTGCCAATTCCTCCATATATTTTCAAAATCTTGCTCTTACTCCTACTCCCAAGGCTAAAATCCTTGGTGTCATATTTGATGAAAATCTTGATTTTAAATCTCATATCTCATCTGTCTGTCGTTCATCTTTCTTCCAGATTCCTCAAATCAGACAGATACGGTCATCTCTTGATAAAAATTCATTAATAATTCTTGCTAACTCAATAGTTCATTCTAAACTTGGCTACTGCAATTCATTGCTATATGATTTACCTTCTTCTTTTCTTATGCGTTTGCAACGCGTTCAGAATACTCTAGCACGTGTTGTCTGTCGATCCTCGAGGCTTCAGGCCACCTCTAGTTCCTTGCTTAATATTGAGTTCACCTTCATTGGCTTCCTGTAGTTCAAAGAATTAAGTATAAAATTCTTCTGTTGACTTTCAAAACACTTCTTTTTGGTAAACCTTCTTACCTTTCTGATCTTCTAATCCAATATCAACTGTCTCGTAAGCTTCGTTCTTCTGATAACAAACTGCTCAAAATTCCTAATATTCTCATTTCGTTAGGTAGACGTTCATTTTCTTTCTCCGCTCCTACTGTTTGGAACTCTCTGCCTCCTGATCTTCGCTCATGTTCTACTGCTTCCACTTTCCGTTGTAAGTTGAAAACAGATCTCTTCCCATCATAGATTTTATTTAATCTTGCCTGACTGTTTTTTATCACCGGACTGGCACTGTTTAAGATCTTTTATTTCTCTTCAGCACGTGTTTTTTTCAGATCGTTTGGGGTGAATCGATTTGTAATGACATGTGATGGGGGGACGTCCCTGACATCATCCTTGTATGAGGAAACGGACGTTAAACCTTTATTATTATTATTATTATTATTATTATTATTATTATCCTGTCTCATATTTTCAATACTCACTGTATCCTGTCTCATAATTTTAATACTCACTGCATCCTGTCTCGTCACTCATGTCTAAGCAATCATTAATCCCGTCACATCGCAGCTTCAGAGGAATACATCTTTTGTTAGAAGTGCACTGAAAACTAGCTGATGATGGGCTACAGGAATCTAAGTTTGAACAGCAATAAAAAGCGCAACTCCGTAATTTCAATCGTAAAATGTGAATAAAATTTCTAACATATTCCAAAAAATACACTGCAAAATGCTGCATTCATTTGTCATGGAATGTGTGTGTCATTTTCCACAAATGGACTATAAATTTTCCTTGATATGTTGCTTATAAACACAATACGGACTGCTAAATATTTGTCATAGAAATGCTATTCATTAATTCGTTGCTTGTCTGTGATATTTAGAGTCCATCTTATACAAAATATTTATTTTTAATATATACAATGTGTCGTACATTGTATATGCAGAAATAATAGTAATTACTGTACAATTTATTGTTTTAACTAAAGCAACTTTCCTAATATAAATATGCGTACAATTACCAAATGCAATCTCGGTAAATGTAAAATAATAGTAATTCAAAATAACCTACAACTAATCATGAGTACTGTATATATATATATATATATATATATATATATATATACATATATATATATATATACATACATATATATATGTATTTATATACACGTATATATATGTATATATAATATATATCTTGGTTATATATAATTCCAATAAGTTTGACACACTTTTTCTGGTGGTTTATAGACTAGCCCCGCAGTATTTCATACTGAAATAGGCCTAATTATTGACTAATTGATCTATTGATTCGATTGGTTGACTGTTTGTTTAATTGATTTAGGTATTGATATATAGACTGACTGACTGATTGGTCGATTGGTTGATTGATCGTTTGGTTGACTGATTGAATTAGTGCTTTAATTACAAGACCATTAAACTTACAGCAGTACTTTTCATCATCATAGTCATTGTTGGTTGAACCTTTGCAATCCTTCCAACCATCACACATGTTTTCCTTACTGAAGCAGCCGCCCTGACTGCAGTAATATTCAGAAGCGGTCCTGCAAGCTGATTGAAACATACATTTTAAACAAAATACTACGAGCATTATTAAACATTTATTAAAATCTTGCAACCACTTAGTTTATATAATACAAAAATGAATTAACAGTAATTACAAAAAATCAATCAATTAGCAAAGAATCTGAAAAATGACTGAGCCAGTAGAATGTCGGAAAATATTTCGAAGGTGGATTACTATATGAATAAGTAAACATTTACTTTCACCAGGAAGTGAAAGGAACATACAGAAACAATAGAAATAGGTGCATCATAAAAATCAAAGTGCTTAAAAACAAAATAAACCAGTTTCTTAAATTTCTTGGTATTGTAATTTCACAAGTTCAGATCTTAGCAAACAAATTATGTATACGTTGCTCATATATTGTGGTGCATTTATACTCCTTTACCAAAAATGTTCATACACAATGTTGCTCTTTCTTTATCAGTAATTTTAAATATCTCACTAGCTTTTTAAAAGTAAAATTTAAACTGTTTAATTCAGCTTGGATTAAATTAAGTGCCTCGATAGCATACACTAAGATTAGAACAGATATAGATCGTAATAATTACAGTGCTACATTTATATTAGACAAATGGCCTAAGTTTAGTGTAAAAACTATTGAATGATGTGTAAAGTTATAATTTCACTTGAAAAAAGAAACTTTAAACTTAGTACCAGCTACAATGGTCACACCTAAATATCTGGTTTCTTTGACCCGAGATATGTCAGAATCAATTGTTGTTATCTTAGGACCTAGTCCATTATATATTTTGCCAATTCTAAGGCAATTAGAGTTTTTTTTCATTTAATTGATTACTTACATGTATCTCCTTGAGACCTTTACAACATATCTTTATCATGATTTGTAATTCATATTTGGAAGGGGAAATTAATACGAGTCCATCAGCGTGCATCAACGTACACGAAAGCATCATAGCTCATTTAGTTCACTATGCACCCATATTTAGATAATTTCAACAAAATGTTATCAATGCAGACTAACAATAGTAGGCTACTGGTGATAAAACACCACTTTGGCGTATGCCGCATGCAATTTTAAAGCCATTTGAGCGGAATTTGCCCCATCTTACAGATGATCTTAATTTACTATACCAGTCAGATAATGCTATAACTAGACACTAGGTATTACTTCTAGCAAAGTTTACTACATATAATTTATTGATTGCTACATGCCACATTTGGATTCGTCACTATTGTCATAGCAGTCGTTGATGCCGTCACACTGCCAGCTGTATGGAATACATCCTGCTCCATTGGGACACTGAAATCTGCTGTTAGGATCACAAACTGAAGAAACAGGAGATGATTTGAAACACAAATAATATTAATATCAGTAATGTAATTATCAAATAATAAAAATACAAAAAATGAGAAATTCATTCATAATAATATATCAGTACTTATACAGGCTAATCTCTCTTAGTGCACTGCCTACTGGCAGGTCCATGGTACATAACGTTTCCACTCATCTCTGTCTTCCGCCTTCCTCTTCATTTCCACATAGGAGTGGGTCTTTAAATCATCCAACATACCTAATCTCGGCCTGCCTCTGCCTCTTTTTCCTTCCATTCTACCTTCTATGACCTCTTGTAATAGACTTTCTCCCCTTAGAATGTGTCCTATCCATCTCTTCTTCCTATTTCTTATTACCTTTATCAACTGTCTATCTGTGCCAACTCTCTCCAGGACTTCCTCATTTGTAACCTTTCGAGTCCAGCTAAACCTCTCCATTCTTCTCCAAATCCACATTTTCAATGCCTCCAGTTTCCTAACATCTTCCTTTCTTAAGGTCCATGTTTCACATCCATACAATAGCGTAGTCCAAACCAAAGTTTCACTATCTTTATCTTTGTGTCTTTCTTAGACTTTTTGTTAAATACGGGCTATTAACACTAATTATATCTTATAGTAATTTAATCATGCATTAATATGATAATATTGTAATTAATTAGATAATATGATAATATCCATATTATAATAATAGTAAGATAGTAAGTATAATAATAATAATATAAATATAATTAAACTTTGGTGTGGACCACGCTATTAAATGGATGTGAAACATGGGCTTTAAGGAAGGAAGATATCAGTGAACTAAAGGCATTGGAAATATGGATTTGGAAAAGAAAGGGACGATTAGATGGACTCAAAAGATTACAAATGCATTAAATATAGGAAGAAGCGTTGGATAGGAT
This sequence comes from Enchytraeus crypticus, assembly GCA_905160935.1. Classification (NCBI taxonomy): domain Eukaryota; kingdom Metazoa; phylum Annelida; class Clitellata; order Enchytraeida; family Enchytraeidae; genus Enchytraeus; species Enchytraeus crypticus. The sequence goes on along the minus strand of CAJHZI010000674.1, from coordinate 104,975 downwards.
ACATTCTAAGTGGGAAAGTTTTCTAAAAGAGGCCATAGAAGGCATTGAATAAATATATTAGTCTAAAATCATCTGGGAAACATAAATATTTGAAACTACAACGACGCAGAAGAAATTTGAAAATCCTAATAATATTTATAATTTAAACCAATATACTTATTTAAATTAAAATAAAATTTAAAATAAGCTTTGACAGATTAATACTTGTTAGATAAATGATAAGTACGCCACAGAAGCAAATAGTCATACTACAGTATATTACACAGTAACACAGCGAGCATATGAGTACACGTAATGCTGTAATGCAAATGAATTCAGTTACATATAGGATAAAGAAAGTAGAGGTACTAAGCACAGTGAGGACTAATTACTTGAGATACAGAATGTGTAATTCCAGGTTGTGAATTAATGAATTAGAGAGAGAGAGAGAGAGAGAAAGAAAGAGAGAGGAGGAACAAAGGAGAGAATGAGAGAAAAAGAGACCTGATATGTGTTTACTCATTCGTGATATGGTGTCACGCGAATCCACATTTAATGAAGCTAACCGAACATATGTCGTGTGTTTCGCTTCTCTAAATAAATTTGTCCTTTTGCATTGCAATGGACGTCCCTGACATTGCCTTATGGCGAGGAACCGGACGTTAATTTCTTATTGACTGATTGGTCTGTGATATTGTTCGGTATTTTCATATAAAATTAACAAAAACAAATTTAAATGTAAATTGAATGACAATTTAGCAAATATTTACTCCGGTTGAGTCCGTAATTAGATTTCAAGTAATTTCTTATAACATATACGATGATAGCTTTATTCAGGAGCTGCAGTAAGAAAATGTGATTGATAATTGATAGGAAGGACGTAAAATATTAATCGAACACTTATGAACCATAGTTGTAATTCCTGCTAATGCGTCAAAATCATATCTAATCAACGTTCACAATTCTATGCGTAGCCTAATCTATCAATAAATATAATTGTTTTAGAATTGCAGAATTAATCATATTTATATCGTAGTTGGAAAATGAATGAATATGGAAGAGGAATTGATTCCTCGCATGAGAAGAACGCTTATCTCATTTAGAATACGCTTGATCTAGTCTTCTACTGCTATAATTAATTCTAGAAAAAGATAGTTATCCACTGCGCAAACCTTTTGTTGTATTGTAAAATATTCCGTCAACAGCGGGATATAATGTCGGTGCTTTATTTTCACTTGAACTTGATTTAGATGTTTGATCCCTAATAAATCTCGATAGCTGCCAGAGTCCTATTCCAAGACCGGAAATGAGTAGAAATATGGATGCAATCCCGAGCAATCCGCTCAGACAGGACTTCCCTCCCAAACATATTCCTCCTTTAGATGCTCCTCTGCATGCAATGCACAACACACAAGTGAATTCATCAGAGACATCAAAATAATAATATTTATCTCCTTCTCCCTCTCTCTCTCTCTCTATCTCTTACTTTCTCTCTCTATCTCTATTTCTCTCTCTCTCTCTCTCTATCTCTTACTTTCTCTCTCTCTCTCTATTTCTCTCTCTCTCTCTCTCTCTCTCTCTCTCTCTCTCTCTCTCTCTCTCTATATATATATATATATATATATATATATATATATATACATATATATTTATATAGTATTTTCAAACAGCAGATCAAGATACAAGTTTGCACGTACATACTTCACACTTTTAACGTCCCTGAAAAAGTGTTTTATATGCAAGTATAAGTAACTTAATCCTGTCACAAAGGATGTTCACTAGCCACATTTTAACTCAATCTTATTATAACATTTGCCTTCTGAGTTGAAGTGGCTTCTGAGGTGAAATCCCCTTACCATCTACAATTATTGCTTATTAGCCTCTTGAAATACGCGCAGCTTACATTAAACTACCTATATTTCTGACCTTGATTAAATCTCACACTTTATATTACGACTAAGATATAACATCTATAGAATGTTAAATTCTAAGAAAAAGGTACTCTTGTTGAACCAACATTTCACACTAACACAACCGTCAATAATACTACACCAATCAAGGTTGAGATCCAGTGATCTCCCCGTCACAGTCATGCTATTTTAGCAGGAAACTGACTTTAAACGTTTCCTTAGCAGTAACCTTACAAAATCCATATTAATACACTGTATGCGAGATAGTTTTTATTGGTCTAAACTTATGCATATAAAGTGAAGTAAGCTAGTCTAAAATGAAGTCTGATTTCTCATTAATTACAACGGAAGAGATACTAAAACTAGAGGAATCGTTTAGTGAAACTCCTTTCATAGCATACAGTTATAGTTGCCTAGTTATATCCACAAGTGTTAAACTGATAGTGACATCGTTTTTGTTTGCGAGCCTAATTCGCTCAAATTTAGCCAAATAACAGGATAGCTATATATTAAGAGGCCAGTGACAGAATGAAGTACTCAAAGCATCAGTTAAATTTCTTCTTGTCGAGAACTGATGCAGAAACAAAACTATTTGTGGCTGACGTTGAGCCGAGTCTAATTCTTCTTTTAAAGTGCACTGCCAAATGGAAGATTCTAGGTACATATTCATACTCAAAGTCTATCTTCTTGCTCCATAAGAGCACTCCTTAGATCAACAAGCTAATCCCTTCACAAAGTCTATGCCGTATCCATACCTTATGTAGCCTATAGCTTGGGGGAAAATGTGACCTCTGCGGTGGTTTCCCGTTGCCTTCCTCAGTTAGATGAATTAATTACTATTTAAGCCTGTGGGAAAATATTTCATGGTGATGTGGGTCCCCTCTTGCCATCCTCAGCTCTTGCCTCTTACGTACACGCAGCAGATTGTTTGCGGTTGCCCTATTCTGCAGTGGTCAAACCACACCCGAGCACAACACGGGGACTTAGTCTAGTAGTAACTATTATTGATGCAATGAGAAATGAGTTTTTTAATGCTATTTATTCTCTTGATTTAAAAAATTCCTAGCAATGTTATGTAGTTAGATTGAATAGTGTAAATGATTAAATAACCGGCCTGAACATTAACTAAATTCTACAGTAAAAGATGATAGCTAATTATCTAACAAAGATAAATGCATCGGCTGACTTCCAGTAACTTCATGAATTTATTTCTGATAAATTGATAGGGCCTATTATAGATTTACATGTATATCGTACTCATTATCTTCACTTATCATCACTCTCCACTCTACACTCAGAAAATCCCGTACTATATTTTGAGGCATATATTAATGCCCATAGGAATGTGTGGCCTTTTCACTTCTCCTATAAGTTTTACTTGTGTATGGTTGAATTCTGCTTGGAGTGAATAAACTACGCAGTAGCCACGTAGCAATAAAAGTAGAACATAGCCATCATCATCTTTTTCCTAGAATTACGTTCGGTTAAATCAGGAACAATTATTGTCAAATATATTAGTATCCGAAGTTACTCACTGTGTCAGTAACAACGGAGTGTACTAACCTCGGTTGCTGAACGTATTGTACTCTATTTGGTTGCCTAACGGTGTGTTCAGAGCTGTAGGCAGGAGGGGGTTCCTGTGAAGATGACGTATACCATGGTCCAACCGAATTACTGGGTTGAGCTTCCTGTAGTATACCAAATATCTCCAGTAAATGATGAAATTGACATTGCAATGTAAATGATTTAATTTATACGTAATCTACTAGTTTTATATTGTTGATTTCTCTCTCTCTATCTCTCTCTCCCTATCTCTCTCTTAGTGCACTGCTTACTGGCAGGTAAGGTATATCAACAAAGGTATATAACTCTTCCACTCCTCTCTGTCACTTTTCCTCTTCATGTCCATATACGAGTGGATCTTTACATTAACTAACATTAATTATCTCGATCTGTCTATACTTCTCTTTCCTTCTTTTCTTCCTTCCTTCATAAGCGAATATTCCCCACCCCAGAATAAATGGTAGCGTGGCTATGATAAATAAATTCTGAACATCCAAATTCCATTTTTCTTATATGCTTTCAATTCTTGAAGGTTCGATTCGAAGTAAGACTGATCAGAAAGCAAATTCTCGTAGGACCTTCATTTAATGGTCTGGCATAATTGTTTAATAAACCAAATAAAAATTTGCTATCGTTATTTTGTGTTACAAATCAGATCAGTATTTGAAAAGAAAAACACCCTACCAACCTGCTCATCATTAAGCTAAGTAGCCCAGTTCAACAAAACATATACTTCATTACTGAAACTAGTGGTCTGGCTAAAATGTCTTTCATTTCAATTTTGTCTATGTCGATATTTTTACCTATCGCTATTTTTCTCCGCAATAATTGAATTTTGAGTTTAAATTTGTCAAGAATCGCTATTATCATATTTCAAAAATATAATATAGTGGGAGGTTTGGTAGTTTGTTCTTGCTAGCATTATATTATGCTTAATCAATCTATTGATAAGGATTTAGAGTCCAATTCCTCGCCATTAGGCAATGAGACGGACGTTATAGGCTGTGCTACTCATGAGCTCCTAGTAATGTCGTAAATTGATTTTTGGATTATTGGATTACAGCCTATGCTTAGCTATATTTAATTTAACTAGTACGTGACTTTAAAATCTCAGTTTTGAAACTTACCATATTAGTTACGGGTTATCTTATTATTAATAAACAACTACAGACATAAACTTGTAGTCCTGATATATGTCTGACAGATTTCTCGGATCAATGTGGCTAGTAAACATTAAATTGTAATCAGTCATGCGCAAAACTTCACGTGATTATCGTACTCAAAACAATTTTAAGAACTAGGAGTGTCCCGTCAGTGGCATTACCTAATTTTTACGAAACGAGGGTGTAGCACGGGACTTAAACCCTGCACCTACTGATCTGCTATCGAACGACATTCCAACAAGCCACCGGCTCTGTCAAAATACTAGGAATACTAGAACTGCACTCGGGAATGGTGGTAAGGCGAAGATAAGCAGAACAATTTTAAAATGAATTCGTTTTATCTGTGCGTGGGTCTTTAAATCATCTAACATACTTAATCTCGGCCTGCTCTTGCCTATTTTCCCCTTTATTCTGCCTTATATGACCTCTATTAATAGACCGTCCCCCCTTAGGATGTGTTCTATCCAACTGTTATTCCTATAGATATATGTATTTGAATCAATATATAACAAGAACGCATGTGCTGGCAGTTAGGAAAAACCCTGCCATTTAAAAGGGGATGAGATCGATGCCCATGTCCACTAAATTTAACGTTCTAGGACTATCAGCTAGAGCGGTCTTCTAATTATGATCATCTGTTTATTTGTTCTGTGATATACACACGTAGACAATAAGCATAACGACGGCACAGTGCTGAGTTCAGGCAGCCGGTCAAGAGTAAGCTGAGGTGTATTCATACGCCAATACTTTCTTTATTCTCAGCGAGATCACCAAGTCTCGTCAAATTATGCCCCAAAAACAAATAAATGTTGATCCTATGAATAATAATCGGATTGTATTTTATTGATTTATAAATTGACCAGAGGATATGATTGTGGTTAAGTTTATTCATTGCAATCAGTTCAGTGGTTTTTATACAATCCAGCTATAGTATACTAATAAATATTATAATATAAAGTAATAAGAGTGTATCCTACAATATTTAAATAAATTTTTACTTTAGGGCCTACTATAATATAATGATATGATTTAAAAATTTAACTTCAAATCGACATGCGCCAACGAAAATCGTTAAACAATCAATATACACTGTAAATGTATTTGATAAATCAGCTACTGCTAAGCATTTCTGCGTACCAAAGACCAGTGTCAAGTATCATATTACATCAAGTATCATATTATTGTTTACAGGAGATACAGGGTTTCCCTGCAAACCCGTTACGTACAATTACAAGTCTCTTTAGTCTCTTTTAGTAATTAAAATGAAATTAATTGAAATGCGTTAATTATAATTCATTCGTAAAGTCCTCTAATGCATAGGCCTACGCAAATTAAAAATGAAATATCAAAGTGAATCAGACATACAAGACTTGATAGTCTCGTTGTAGTATCCAAATATCGTGGAATTATTTAATTATCAATAGAGCAGCGGTTTGAGGCATCGGGGAACGTCATGATATTTTAAGAAATGATTCATCCTGAAGTAAATTGAACTCTTGTGGGTTCAATCCCTGGCGCTCTGGGCTCGGACTTTCTCGCTAGATCTTTCAAATGTGATTGGAATGACAGTGTATGCCAATTTTAGACTTAAATAAACACTATACGGGGAGACTTGGAACAAAGGTGCACATTAATGTTTTATTGACTTTAATATTCACTCTGGCGATTCCGATCTCTGTGGTATTCCGGCCTCTGATTTGTCCATTTCTCAATTAAAAGACTACTTATTTGTATAATAATATTTTGAATAAAAAAATTTAACTCTTATGATAAAAATATTACACTGAACTGTCAATGGTAGTGTGACTACTGGCCATTTTTAATGTTATATGGTTTTCATAGGTATAATGTTTTGAGTAAACTAATTATTTATACTCAGTTAAATGACAGAATAAGTTTAGACAACTCAGACTATTTGGATTTCAATGTTATTAAAAGTAAATATGCACTCCAGATACAAGATTCACCAGCTATGACTCTGTTTAGGTTTTGGTTAAATTTTGAAAAGTTGGTTTTAAACACATAATGTTTAAATTACGGTTTAAACAGTTGGAAATTTATTCCAAATATTAGTTGTGCTTAGTTATGTTTGTCATTACATTGAATACCTTTACATGTATGTTGTATCCCTAGGTGATACTTGTTGGTTTGTTTGTTCTCTGTTTTTGTTTACTGCCTTGATTTTGATGAAATAAATATAATATTCATAGGACAGTTAACACAGAAAATGGACTCAAATTGCCTAGCAATTTAATCATTTGGTTTCAAAAGTGATAGATATCAAAATGGTTGATCATTTATTACAGACCTGTTGCGTGCTATTATTATTATCAATCTTAGTGATTTCCCTACTACATTGGGCCCCTGTATCTCGAGGATTTCTTGAAATACTAATTATTATTATAAAGTCATGTTTAATACGCCAACATTTCGCAGACATCAAAATATATAGTGTAGGTCGTGTATATGGTTCAATTCGTTTGCTCCCTGACTCTTTCTCTCTCTGTCTTTCCTAGTGGACCTAGTTGAATGACTGGATTTTCATACTAATAGCCAGTACGGGATCTTGAAAATTACAATATTTGAATGAAAAATCAGGATTTTTGTTATTTTCACGATTCTCCTTTTTCTCTATTGTAAAGATGTCAGGCCCATGTAAACGTCAGTTTCATCTCTCGAAAGAGATACATGTATCTGTGACGAGTGAGCCCAGGATTTGAACCCTATTACACGTACTGATCCGCGATCGGATAACTTACCGACATCACCCAGTGGCTATGTCGCTCTTTTAATGAAAAGAACTCTCAAACTAATCTAAACTAATATAGGGCACATGTCAGTGCTTTCGTGGCCTTTGTGTCCTTTTTCACTTTATCTCATGTTTTGCTTGCGTGTGATGTAACCTAAAGTGAAATAAATATGATTCAATTCAATTTCAATGCAAAATCATTATGGATTATGAAAAATGTTAGACAACAACAAAAACTTAGACCAGCATCGACGAAGGCAAGTCGAATACCGGGGCAGTTTGGCACAGCAGTATAAACGTTAGTATCTTTCTTTGTATTTCTACACTTGTGAAATTTTATTTGAGTTTAAATATAGAGCCAACGAATTATTTATCCAGTTTTTATAGTGCAATACTCTTGAAAAGACTCCTGGATGAAAATCGAAGCCGTGGCTTGTAACTCTAACCACTATCCTGACAAAATGCTGATTACATCAATCTGACGGACCCCTACTGTCACCATGAGAGATGAAAGAAATAACTAATAAAATTTATTGCGGCTACTTTTAAGGATTTACATGCACTTGAATATGGTAATTATTTTTCGTTGTAGAAAATGGGCGACTTATGTCACGGAACGGGAATCAGAATCAAGCGAATTTGAAGCAATAATTCCCTAACATGAGTTTCACTTACTATAGGTGAAGCGGACTGCTGACTACTGCTCAACTTTAATTAAGTTGGATGTAGGTTTCTCAATATTGATATTACGATTCAGCCTAATAGAAAATAGGTAAAGGAATAGGCAAAATTACTTCCTATTAATATTTATATAAAAAATTATGTTAGCATTAACAGATGTAGTGCTCTATATACATAAACGTTTATGGTAATATTAATAATATGAATTAAATAGCAAAAATTGAACATTAGAATGTACGAAAAACGAACGAAAGACAGAGAAGAAATATAGATTTCGAGCCATAATGACAGAGCATTAAATAATAACCCACATTTACATTCTTCAGGCTATTTTTGACTTAGGCAAGGGCATTTAGCACTGTTCATATTCACAACGACATATAACAATGTGCATTACAGATAATGATATAAGAAGAAAACAAGCATTAAATACTTTTATAATGTCCATCAAATAGATACTACTGATAGTGCTGAGTCACAGGTATGCGTGATCAAATGAATAGGCACAAAGCCTCTCTAATACATACATGTACAAAAAGAAATAAATCAAATATTAAAGCACTTTACAGAATTCGGCCAAGAAATGCATGTAACGTTCAAACAAGAGCTTAGTAATTGGCAACCTTGTAACAACCTGATGGGTTACCGACGACTTTCACACCTCACTAGTCCATTTATACATAAATCTGTTAAATTTTCTTATCTTCTAATAGATAATTTTCTAGGGTTTGTGGGTAACCCTTTCCAGCAAGAGGAAGTTCCTACCCTTCGCATAAGAATGCTATGAATCAACAATTCGGTAAGATATTCGATCGCTGATCAGTATGTGATGGGTTCAAATCCTGGGCTGGCCTATCCCTGATATCTCTAAATGGTGAGGAAACTGACGTTAACATTAGCTTTTACTTTTATGAAAATTTAATTACCTGAACTCTCTGGTTTGAAACTAATATACTTACTGTACGTTATATCCAATTTAACTTATATATCCCTTACAATAACTGTTACATAAGCATTCCTCAGAAATCGATTTACCAATTCTGGAGACAAGTGTAAAAAATATGTTGTCATAACACGATTTCGACGAGAAATATATAAAACTAATATAGTTATGCTCAATTAAAAACCAGTGTTAAAGTGTACTAGTTAATACTCAATAAATATTAAATTGCAAAATAGTAAATTTTTTATGTCAAATGTCATCCCATCAGCAACTCCCCAGAAGGGAAGAGACGGGAAAGATAGAAATCATCTAACTTAGTAGACCCTACGGAAACAGGAAATGTCGACAATAGCCAATACCAGACAATAAACGAAACATAAAGCTCAAATAGCTGCAGAATCTCAATAGCTTTAAATTCAGTGAAATTTACCCAGGCGTATCTGCCCAATCCCGAAGTATACTGCAAATTATAACATTAGCAACACCTAGTTTTCAGACAACATCCTTTTTAAATTTCTAACAATTCACTGTCTAGCACTATTTAATTAATTAGACTAGGAAAATTAGAGGTTACCAAGTTCAAATATATGAAAATCTCAGGAGATAGAGGTTAATCTTAAAAATACATTTACGTATGTAGATCATAGCTCTCTGAAGCGAGTGCATAACTCTTTAAGTATCTAAATTATATTCTTATATTATATATTCTTATTAATATTATATTACATATTCTTTTTTTATTATACTACCATAATTGACTGCTTTGTACAATTTTGTCAATCGCTGGGTAATAACATTACACTTTAAAATGTAACTTAAGTTACTTAACCATAGCTGTGGTTTAAGCTGATCATCAATGTTTGGTTACGGCGACAAATAACAGATTCTTTAAACTCCAGAGGATTTCGACCAGACATTAAATCTTTATTTTATTATATTTAATATCAATATATGACGAGTGTTGAGCACGTTTGTCTAACCGGAATCTATGTCTCAATTACAGAATTACAGAATTACAGAATTACAGAATTACAGAATTACAGAATTACAGAATTACAGAATTACAGAATTACAGAATTACAGAATTACAGAATTACAGAATTACAGAATTACAGAATTACAGAATTACAGAATTACAGAATTACAGAATTACAGAATTACAGAATTACAGAATTACAGAATTACAGAATTACAGAATTACAGAATTACAGAATTACAGAATTACAGAATTACAGAATTACAGAATTACAGACTTACAGAATTACAGAATTACAGAATTACAGAATTACAGAATTACAGAATTACAGAATTAAAGAATTACAGAATTACAGAATTACAGAATTACAGAATTACAGAATTACAGAATTACAGAATTACAGAATTACAGAATTACAGAATTACAGAATTACAGAATTACAGAATTACAGAATTACAGAATTACAGAATTACAGAATTACAGAATTACAGAATTACAGAATTACAGAATTACAGAATTACAGAAGAATTACAGAATTACAGAAATTACAATTACAGAATTACAGAATTAGAATTACAGAATTACAGAATTACAGAATTACAGAAAAGATACAGATCCCAAGTAGCAATCGTGATAAACACTTGTAAAAATGTGAAGTGAAATATAATGCAATGAATTTGTTATATCCGGTTCTACCGACTTCGCCACTGCCTCCAGCCAGTGGCGAAGTCGGTAAGACACTCGACCCGCGGATCAGTAAGTGCGGGGTTCAAATCCTGGGCTCGCCCGTCACTGACGTTGTTGTCGAGTGAGGAAACTGACGTAAACCTTAGCTTTTAGCTTTTTACAAGCCATGGTGAGTTCAGTGAGGCCTCCAGCGGAACCTACTACTTCAAGCAGTTATACACACCCATAACATATTATAATATTAAAACACCGAAAAGAAAGCGAGATTTGTAACATTTGTAATCCCTAATTGTTATATAAGCTAACTCGTCAGAATCGTGTATTTGCCACCCTTTTTAGGTCTATGAGGTAGTTCTATGTATCAGTAAGTAGTCTTCAATGATACCATATTTTGAAGATGTAACAAAGTCGGAAGGGACATTGATTCTCCATCAGACCACGAGAAGCCTTAACTCGATTGCTCAATAAATTTTGATCCCATTTAACCAGGTATTACAACGTTTTCTCAAATTGTTCTTAGATTCCGCAATATCTCACTTAGAATACACCTGAGCTAGTCTCCTACTGCTCGAACTAATTCAAGAAAAATATTTATCCTATTCGCAGAATCGCAAACGTATTGTTTTGTTTGCAATAGATTCCGTCAATATCATGATGGTACCGGTGTTTTACTACCGCTTAACTCACACCCAGTATAAAATCCACGAGTTGCCAGAGTCCTGCTCCGGCAACGCCTAAGAGAAGAATTACAGATAAAATCATGAGGCATACGTTACAGCAAGGACAGTCTTTGCAACATGTTTCTCCTGTCGATGTTCCCCTGAACATGATACATGCAATACAAGTGAATTCATCAAATACATATTCTCTCCCTCTCTATTTGTGCACTGCCTACTTATTATAATAACAAATACATATTGCAGAATAATAACATTTATCACTATATGACTCTCGCTTTAACCCGCCTGCTGTGTTTTCTTTCCGTATTTATTTGTCTTTCTTTTTCTCTTTCTCTCCCCTCTCTTTTTCCGCTCTTACTCTCCATCTGTGCCTTTTTACGCAAAAAGCGGATTTATGTTATAAGTTTATTATAAGTTATACGAACTTTTACATCCTCGAAAAGGCAAATAACTTGATCCTTACACAAATTGCAGTTCCAGATTTTAACATAATCGTAGTGCAATACGTATCATGACAAAAGCGATTTCAGAGGTGAAATCCCCATGCCACTATCAGTTCTTTGCTTATTTTCCTCTTTAAATACGTGCAGCTGACAATAAACAGCCCATATTTACAGACTGTGGCATAAACAATTATCCCCTAGAGAAATATCAATTGTTTTGGCAAAACTCGGAATATTTATAAACAAATTTCGGAGTTACTAGAAGAGGATTTTCTGAACATATTCTGCAAAAATATTGCCAAGGCACATGTATATTCAGTTGTAACAAAGTTACAGCATTACTAGGAAAAAGTGCTAAAGTCAATTTTTTATCCGTCTTTTCATGCAAAATTATAGAATGAAGTAATATATAATGCAATATGGTTTCTCATTAATTAAAGTATTCCTTAACAATTTCTCTGCAGTTTTATTTTGTTAGATTGGATAGTGTAACTGGTTAAATATCTGACCTGACACCAACTAATTCCTACTGTAAATACCATGATAACTAGTTGTATAAATAATTAACAAATATAAATATAGAAACTCAATAACTTCATGGATATACAAGGTGAGTAAAAAAAAAGATAACACCTGCAAAAAATGTGAATATCTCAGGCTATTTTTAATATTTTCAAATAAAACTTTTATCAATTACTAAAGGACCAATTTCTGATGGGGTGGCCAATTTTCATCCATTTTGGTACACATATTGGTCAGTTATGCAAGTTTCAGCAGAGCAACCCCCCATTTTTACCTAAAAATGGCGTAAAGCACTTCCTGCAGTTCTGTCTTGTTTTTAGGCTTCGGCTGGTGTTTCTGATAGAGATGCAGCATTGTTCCACAGACATAGTAATCCAAAGGTTTTAGATCGGAAGAGTTTGGAGGCCATTTATTATTCTTAATGAAATCCAGGTTTCTCTCGCTGATCCATTCCTGTGCATGACGAAATGCATGAGCCGGAGCACCATTCTGCTGAATGATGAAACCATTTGGTAGAAGAGCATAGCAATCATCAAACAGCTCCGGAAGCAAAGTATTGACGTAATACTGAGAGTTCACCTTTACTTTCTCATCAATGAAGTGCAATCTGCCCTTACTGTTGCAGCAAACGCCATTTTAGGTAAAAAATGGGGGTTTGCTCTGCTGAAACTTGTATAACTAGCCCATCTATGACTTAAAATGGATGAAAATTGGTCATCCCATCAGAAATTAGTCCTTTAGTAATTGGTAAAAGTTTTATTGAAAAATATTACCAATAGCCTGAGATATTCAAATTTTTGCAGGTGTTATCATTTTTTTACTCACCCTGTACATGTTTGAATATTTATGATAATAAGGATTAATGGTGTACTTCTAATCTTCCTTTGATCACCACTGCCCACTTAACACTGAAAAATCCAACATTACAGTAGTAGCAATAGTATGAACCTCGTTTGTTGAATATTTTGTACTCTATTTGATCGCCCAAAGGCGTGATGAAGACTGTAGGCAGGCGGTGGTTCCTGTGAAGTAGACGTATACCATGGTCCAACCGAACCACTGGATTGAGCTTCTTCTGACATAGCCTATAACATATTTGCAGTAAATGATGAAATTGAAAAGTGGCTATGCAGATTACATAATTTAAATAAATTCTGATCATCTAAAGCCAGATTCTTACGTGTATTTATATCTCGCGGGTTCGATTCTCAGTCAAGCTGGCTGCTCAGGAAACAAATTCTCATAGGGCCTACATTCACTGGTCCCGCGTAATTATATTATAAACTGAATAAAAATTACCAATTACTGAAATATATTCTATTAAAGGTTATATATATATATATATATATATATATATATATATATATATATATATATATATATATATAATTGTATATATATATAATTATATATACCTAATTATATATATATAATATATATATATATATATATATATATATATATATATATATATATATATATATATATATATATATATATAGGCCTATATATAATCTTTATTAGTCATTTCACAGCACTTTTTGTCACTGTATTTTATAGTATAACAACAGTACTAGCGGCCACAAAGACCAGCTCATCTCTGAAGAGTAACGGACGAAGACTGATTGGTGGTTCGTATTCCCTCGAAACGTCCAGTGGTGAAAATTATTGATTCGAATTATTGATTCGATTTATTGATTCGAATTTTGATAAATTTATGTAAATAATATAAATCTTACATCTACATATTTTTTAAATCATAAGAAGCTTAATACTGGTGTTCTTTTTCCTATTGTTCATTTATCAATCAATCAATCAATTGGAAGTTAACGTCCGGGTTTTCGCCCTAAGATAATGTCGGAGACGTCTCTTGCAGACTCTGCACAAGCAGGCTCCGAAACAACACACTATGACAACTGAGTGTGCAAGGACCGCAAGAGAACGCTAGATCAAAAGAGAGCAAGTCCATGATCTAAGGAAGTCGGGTCAAAATTTAGACCTGTATTTATCTCACGAATGTATTTTTCTACTCACTTATTTTTTCTGGATTTCACATCTCTATTTCCTCTTTTGATGTATTTAATCATGAATGTTATATTTTTATATATATTTTTCTCTTCGACTTTTCCTATAGATCAAACGTACACGAACTGAGACGAACACGTAAACCTCCATTCCGCTAGTACCCTTCCTTGGACTGACTACCCGGATTTTGGCTCGCACCGTTTATGGACCCCTCACTCTGCTCATCGGTTGTAATTTGATTCCACAGTGCTCAATGTTGTCATGGAAAACTGTAGCTTAAGGCTCTGTTCTTGGTCCAATCCTCTTTAACCTCTACACCATAGTGTCTAACTCTTTTCTTTTCTCTCATTCACTCGATCATCTATTATACGTTGATGATACTCAGCTATGCATATGCTTCACTCCTAAATCCTATCCAGAAGCACGCCTACAACAATCCTTCCAGTCAATATCGTCATGGATGTCTAATAATAAAATAGCTTCCTAGCACTCAATCCATCCAAGACTGAGTATGTGCTATTGTGGACACCTAAACAACTATCAAAATGAATGAGGCTTTCCTTTCTATCTCTTCTGATCTAGCAATCACGCCAACTTCTTCTTTTAAGCAACTTTCTTTTCTTCTTTTCTTTTTTTTCTTCTTTTTTTCAACTTCTTCTTATTTTATATTCCACGAACGCAACACCAAAATATCACAGTCTTGTTACCCCCACATTCGAGGTCTGCGTCGTATATGACCATATCTTTTCTATGAGACCTCTTCTGCTGCTCTCGTGCAATCTAAACTGGACTACTGCAATGTTTCGTCTCTGAATCTCCCAAGCTACGAGATTGACAAGTTGCAGTTCATCCAGAATTCAATCAAATTAATTACTCTAGAGCCACCAAGCACACATTACTTCTCGCAGTAAGCTGTCCAAGCAATCCTTCTCGAACACCGCTCCTCGGATCCGGAATTCTCTTCCGTCTAATTTGCGCATCCCCTCATCTTATCCTGATCAGCCTTTCCCTTTTATGCACAGTTTCATAGGCATTTAACAGCTTTTCTCTTTGACCCTCCTATCCACCCATTGCACAGGAACGTAGACCGACACGTAAACCTCCATTCCACTAGTACCCTTCCTTGGACTGAATTTCCGGATTTCAGTTCGCATGGTTTTTGGACCCCGCACTGTGCTGTGCTCATCGGATCGGATTAGGTACAATAGTGCGCAATATTGTCGTGGTCGACAGAAACACTATAATTATATTGTTGTTGTTGTTAAGCGATATCAACGATATAACCGATACGGAAATGCATGTACTGTACTTAGTTGAAGTATAAACTCAGTAATATTACACTACCAAAAGTGAATGCTTTCTTCAATGTTGCCAACGGCATAGCAACTACGTTAGAAATTGAAAGTAACTTATTAAATGTAACTTATTAAATGTAACTTATTAAATGTACCTTGATTGTTTAACACTAGAACAGCCAATCGAACTGTATCTTCGAGACTATAAGTAGCTAAGTAACCAAGTGAAATATAAACATAATATTTATGGCATTTAAACCTATCATAAACGCCAATGCACAAAAGGAATTTTATTCTTCAACTCTAGAGGGCGCCATAATCAAATATACCCATAACAATCGAAAGCGTTAATAGACGCCGTAAAGTTATAAACAATACTTATTATAGGTAGCATAGTTTTCATTGAAGGAGTAGTAAATAAATATGGTTCCAATGTTTAATCATTATTGAAGTGGCAATGAGAGAGTCAGAATAGTAAACTTATTTAGTTATATTGAATCAGGAAGTCTTGAAGCAAATAAATTCTAAATAGTTAATACTAATTAGCACCAGTCTAGTAACAATTTTATGACTACCATTTTGACTGTGGTACCATTTCGCACTTGGTAGGCGACGTTATTTTATCAAAGCAGTTATAATAAATGTAATTTATACACATTCAGCAGACTGCTCGGTTTACAACAACTGCAACATATTGTAGTTGAATATCTCGAGAAGTTACTTTTAATTTTTATTGCACAAGCAAGTATATGCAATCATTTTATTAAATTTGGATTTTTCCACTTGTAGGTTTCTGACAACTTGACTGTCAGCTAGATCACCCTGTTCTTCAATTCCAGTACGTTCTTCAGAAATCTACCACAGACAGTTACGCCTAGGGATATCTGATTTTGTTTTATCTAATATATAATCAAAGCTTAACAAGACGTTATGGAGGGACAATATGCCAGAAGAGTGGAGGTTGAGTTTTAGTGCCCGTCTTTAAGGAGAAATGGGACATTCAAGACGGTAAGAATTACAGAGTTATTATATTAAGCTGTTGAGTAATACAATCAAGTTACGGGAGAGAGCAACAGTGAGTAGGTTGAGAAGTTCAACAAGTTGAGGGCAATCAGTAGGGGTTTTTCCCGGAAGGTCGGAAACAGAGCCGATCTATATGCTGAGGCAATTGATGGAGAAGAAAAGGAGAAAGAGGAAGAAGGTGCAGATGGAATCTATAGACCTGGATAAGGTTCCGAGAGAACTGGTGTGAAGTTTTGAAGAAAATGAAAGTGAACAAGAGGGAGAGGGTGAGATGATAAACGGAAATAGGAGTAAAAAGCCAGGAGTGGAGCCAAAGAAGGTAACAAACTTTAAGTATTTGGAATCTATCAGAGAGGATGATGAGGAGTTGAAAAAGGAGGCTATTAGTAGGATTATGATTGGGTGGGCAAAATGGAGGGCAGCTAGTGGAGTGGTGTGCGATAGAAGAATACAGTTAAGATTGAAATGCAAATTTTATAGTTCTGTTGTAAGGCCAGTAATGATGGATAGTTCGGATTGTTGGGCACTAAAATGAGAATATTTGCAGAGTTTTTATGTGGCAGAAATGCGAATGGTACGTCTATTGTGTAGTAAATCTAAGAAAGCCATTCTCGTCACTTGCGCTTTAATCCTCCAGAAAAAGAAAATCCGTCTTTCGCCAGTACCAGTTAAATACACAAATCACAAGATTTTAGCAAACTCATTTACTTACCTTGATCGAGCCCTAACTTTAACCCTAACCTATAACCCCAACCATAAAAATGAAAATAATTTTAAGAAGTTGACAAAAGAGGCTGACGCCTTACCACCGAGACCATAGTGGCTTGAGATTCACTTCGATTTAACAGTTACTTTTAATCTATCTC
Organism: Enchytraeus crypticus; assembly: GCA_905160935.1. Lineage (NCBI taxonomy): Eukaryota > Metazoa > Annelida > Clitellata > Enchytraeida > Enchytraeidae > Enchytraeus > Enchytraeus crypticus. Next base: position 87,470 of record CAJHZI010000674.1, on the reverse strand, counting down.
AATAAATACAGCATGAAATCTTTGATCTATAAAATTATCGAAAACGAAAGACTGAATGTCTTTTTCTGATAGATCTAAGGGCAAATCTCTCGAATGATCGAATCTAATCTCAACTCTAATCTAGAATGTCAGACAACTTATGGATACACTCGAAGATACAAACCGACGCACTCGCACACACAAACGCACATAACTTTAGTACACTTGAACCACAAACTAACCAATTTCTAAACCGAAGTCCGAAGTCAAAGTTTGTATTATAATTTCATATAATGACAGATATTGATTGTACATTTCCAGAAGATGAAAACAACTACCAAATTCGCCATAAAATGAAGACAAAAGGTATACATCTAGGTTATAACCTATTAAGGTAGTGTATGAATTACGAAAATGGCGTTAAACCATCTCACACTAAAATAAGTTCTGAGATTCTACTAAAACTGTATCATTACGTTATGCAATAGGCATCTTATTATTTTATCTTCATCATTTTTATTCTGTCCTCTGAGTCCTAGTAGAATCAGTTGAATCTCTCCTTATCTATTTATAATGCAGAGTTACTTGATTACAATTATTACATTACAAAATTACAGAATTCGAAACAGTTTATATGAATATCAGGCAATATTAAAGAGAAATTAATAGCGATATAGGAAAACACCCATGAGAGTTTTGAATAGACAGGCACTAACAATAGTCATATAATTAAACTAATAATAATCAAAGAGAGTTTTCATTACGTTTACCCATAAATGTAAGAGAAATGCAAGGTTTTGCGTCAATTTTAGACTTATTATTAGATTATTTTAGCCATGACTGCCAACTTTAATCCAATATCACTGACACCATGAAATCTAAATTAAACACTCATTTAGTAGTACGAGATTATTGTATGAAATTATGGTATAATTATATATTTAGCGAATTATCAGTTTGCTCAGATTTCTATAGCAAAAGCGGTGGATAACTATCATAAGTCATGTGCTGGATTAATCAGTAGAATAGTAGGCCTAAAATATCATGTGATATTTGTGAAACAAAAAAAAACAAAAGCTAAGGCACTTCCGCCGAAACCCAAGAAAGACTAAAACAAATATCCGGTTCCGTTGAATGGATGGGAATAGAGAACATGATAAAGAATAAGAAGATCATTGTCTTCAGTTGGTACACAACATGCTACACATTCGGTTAACCGACCGATGCCAGGTTGTTTTCACTCCTTCTTATAGAAATTAAAATGTTTTATACATCAAATATTAGTAAATGTAAAGCGCTGCTAAGTTAGAAAGCTTATGAAGCAGCAAGTTATCGTTCAAAAAGTAATATTAACACCGAGAGGTACAGCTTCAGATGCAAGCCTAAAGGCATAACGGTATTCTACGTGAAGAAAGTATAGAGTACATTAGTTATCATTTTGAGCCATTTTGTTGTTCAGCCAGCTATTGTAATATGATACTCTCGCATAAAATCCTGGCTGACATCCAAAGCCGTAACTTGTTACTCCTACTACTGTCCAGACATTCTGCTGATCCTGACAGGCTAAAGGACCACCGCTGTCACCCTGAAATAATAAGACATTCGCGTAGAGTTACAATGAAAGATGGAGGATGTTAGCGCTAGAATTAGCTCTAGGGTTAACAGTGTGAATTTTATAAAGTGTTAATACTGGGTTCTTATACGCGTTTTTTATAAAGCACTTCCTTCCTTGTTCTCTTGAAGTCAACACGTAAATATGCTTATGTCGGTAAAGTTTGAGTCTTTTATTATAAGCCACGAGAGAAGCCGTCTTTTTGTATGTCTTAAAATATTTCTTATCACTTAATGCGTCTAAGACTGAAATAATAAGTTTTCGCGAAAAAGTTAATTGTAAAGATAGAGGTTGTTTTTTAATTCACCATTTATCTACCTGTTCTTTGGTTGATATATGTAAAGGTTGATGCTATAAACTCGACAATATCCCGCTATAAAATGCGTCGCTACTTAATACGCCAACCCAATTGGCTTGAGCCAGTGGCATGTCGGAAAGATATTCGCCTGCGGATAAGAACGTGCGGGTTCAAATTCTGAGCTCACCCACCGCTGACATCGCTTTCTAGTGAGACAACTGACGTTAACATTAATTTTTTAGCCTTTACCAAAAGGCTTGGAGGTAATGGCATATGTGTAGTAAGACAGACTGAAAGTAACTACAATAACAAACCACTGCGTCAAGAAGAGGTTTTGTGTAATGCTATGTAGCGCCTCCTTTTTACACTGTATTTAGAATTGAATCGGTAAATTAGCTTCTATTGCAAGAAAAGCCAGTTGTCAATCGGAAAATAAATAGTTATTATTATGAAATAATTATCTTTTATCTTTGGAGAGTGGTAGAAAATTATTTAACATTTTCCAAATAAAATTTTTAACTTTTCGTTAATTCTGTTAGATTGACTGCAATGTCGATACCAGTTTGCAGGTCAAAAGTTAATAATATTAGGTTAACGAGTTCATATGATTACGCTCAAACGATTCTCTAGTTTGAAGCATTTGAAAACTGCATATCCGCACGCTAATTTTACTGGCATAGTTTGGTAGAGTAGGCCTACTGCTGAACAATATAAAAACATTGCTTTGGAGTCAGCATAAAATTTACATTTTATTAGTACAACTATTTTCGAGCATTGAATACAGTAATATCAACAAGTGAAGTTGTAGGCCTATAGTCAATCAACCAACTAACAACTTATTCGGTAACTCATAGAACTTAATTTACATTCTTAGAAAATCATTTAATTGTATTGATTACCTTGCTTGTATCCACCCCTATGATTGGATAACTTGTTCCAGCGCCGAACATGTATGCAAAATCAGATAGAGTTGCACCCCATGAACCTTGGCATGATTGGATGGCACGCATAGCGTCCTCTGGCGATACAGGCATCGCTTTCCCTTGTCTCAGAGACTTTGGATAAGCGGCTGTAAATGTACATGTGTATAAAATTAATTTCATTATCATCATCATCATCATCATCATCGTCTTCCCTTAAATCCCAGTTTAACCAGGGTCGGGATACGAATAGACTTTCTTCAGTCCTCTCTGTCCCACACATCTCATCAGTTAATCCCCTAATTTTGTGTATTGAATTAATCTGAGTAGAAAAATTTACTTTTCGAATTTAGCTCCTATATTTTCATTCTATAAAACCATGTACATACTCTTATCTATTTTTCCCATACACTATTCATTTGGTACAATAAGATTTAATAATTGATCAATAAAACAATTGATTTAAGAGATACTGATGATTTGTAAATAGTAACTTTAAAATTAGTCTTAATCACGTGCAATAGAGTTATTATATAAGAATCACACTTACATTTTACTCGGTAAAGACAATTTTCACCGAGTTGAGGGTGCGCAAACGACTTACATGTATATTTAGTGAAGTTTGTTCAGTTAAGTACACAGCGTTGAACTTGAGCTTGCTGTTTGTAAGTATCAGAGTAGTTGATTAACTATCTCAATAATTGTTCACTGACTTTACGATCAAATTTCTTATAAAATTGGCGTCGTATTAGCATTGTAGATTCTGGGACCCTGATATTGGATAAAAAAACGATCATGTTGAAAAGTTCTTCATTACTCCGCATTCAAAACTGTTGACATTTGAAAACTTAACTTCAAGGCCTTCTATTCTCATTCCATGGTTTAATTTTAGCATTGATAAACGAATTAGTGATTTATTTATTTATTATTCATTGTAGTTTTTATTTATTGATTAGATTATTATGTCATTATTGTATTTCGGACGCAGTTTCAGTCTGTAATTCCATTTACACATTGAGGCATATTACATATTACATTCAATTTACACATTGAGGCATATTACATATTACATTCAATTTACACATTGAGGCGTATTACATATTACATTCAATTTACACATTGAGGCATATTACATATTACATTCAATTTACACATTGAGGCATATTACATATTACATTCAATTTACACATTGAGGCATATTACATATTACATTCAATTTACACATTGAGGCATATTGCATATTACATTCAATTTACACATTTTAGGCATTTACATATATAAATTAATAATATCTTGCTCTTAAAATATTCAGCATAATATTTCTGTCACGTATGAAATGAGATTTAAAAATTTGTGTCTTAGACGACAAATGAACCAATTTGGAGACTTTCCTTTCAATGACGGAAAATAAATAAAAAGGACCTGACCAGGTTTATATTAAGGCTTTTTAACAAATGTACAAATTAGGTGATGGATATTAATTGGATGTAAGCTTACTGCTAAATGAACAACATGTTCTAGGAGCTACGAACCGAAGAATTTGACCAGATAATATCTAACATGGTTGATTCCTATCAAAATCAATTGATAGCGTCCAACAATAGTGCATGCATTGATGTGCATGGATGCCAGTAAACATTTATGAATTGGTAAAGCTGATTTGAAGATGAAATACAGCAGCTAAGGAATTTATTTGACTAAGAGAGAATCCATTAACACATTATTAAGATTATTAGTTATAGAATTTTAATAAGCACAAATATTTTATTTAAACTAATGTTAAAAACAATATTTATTTCATTTTTTACGATTATAGTAAATTGTTTTCGACATACCAATATTGGGATCGTATCGTCCAAAGCCAGTAGCTACACAGACTTTGAATTTTTTCAGATTCACGTCAGGCGGAGCCAGACATATAGGTCTAATGGTTTCTGTGAATGGAATAGGTTTTTTCAGTCTCAGAAGAGCAACATCGTTGATGATAACGTCCCTGTAGGTATTGTATTCATACAGTTCGTGGACAATGATCTTATCCACCTGAAAAATCCTTATATCCGGATCACCTGACTTATTGAGAAAGATTGATCCCGCTTTGACTGTAATGTCACTTGGAGATCTACATGAAAGTGCAATACGGAAAATGGATTTGTTAGAATAATACGAATAAATAAACAAACATAATTATTAAATAGGTAAAGTAGGACAAATTGGTATGTTCTTTCTTTTAAAAAAGTATGAATAAAATACAGATATATTTATCAAGAAAGCGTATCTCGTTTTCCCGCTCCCTCTCTCAATATCTCTCAATCTCTCTCTTTCATTCTTTCTCTGTTACTCAAGCGGGTTCCAAATGAAGCCCAACACAAATTTATTCTTTTCTAGTGTTCCATAAAGTAGCAGGTTCAAGGCACACATTAAAACTCACTGGTCGCCAACACGCTCACCAAGAGCACGCCACCGACAATCAATATGATTCCAACACAAAGTCCTTACCATCCTTTAATATATTCTGTAGCTGAGAAGGTATAATATTATATTCTGATTGGTTTCTCATTTCATTCAAATTTATCTACCTTAGTACCCATTTACAGTTTTCGCTAAGTAAGTTCTGCAGTGAATTGGTCACAAAACTGGGATAACAACAATGGCAACAAAAATCCCAAATCAATCGCACCACTGGATAATGAATAAACATGCACTTTCTCAACAATATCTCTGATCCCATCATCAATATACTGTCTTTTACGGATATATTGCCAATATATTGCCTATAAATGCCAATTATTTTAAACTCGTGATTTTTAAAGTAAACTCCATATCAGAAACTCTATTCATATATAATCGAGAAAAATAAAGTAGACAATTTATAAAATCATAATTTGTAGAATATATTTACACTACGTCTTCCACGCAATGTGTAGCTGTTAGAATCCAGCGATCATTTATAAGTGATCCTCCGCAGAATGTTGAGCCATAGAATGGAATCGTCATGTTAAGATAGACGTGCCAAGGCCACGCCCCTCTCACAGCGTCTTCGCCGTTTACTATGTACCTGCCAGCAGCGTCAGAGGGGATAGCTCTCAAACCACAGCCTGAATTAAAATAGAAGCATCATCAATTGTATAAAATTGAAATGACATTAAATCATTATATGCATACTATACTATTATAAAATCATTTTATAATTTTAAACACTGATTCCCCGTGTTGTGTCCGGGTCGTTTGAAGAATTTGACCAACCGGTGACTGCAAGTGTCGTAGAAGGCGACTAAAGCACTAAGATACATACCAACGTCAGAAAGGGCATTCGGTTGATGAGCGCCTAGGCTTTAGTAATTGCCACAAAACTTAAACGAATGGATAATACGGTGTGGGACAGGGAGGACTGTAGAAAGTTTATTCGTATACCGACCCTGGTTAAACTGGGATTTAAGGGAAGATGATGATGATGAATTTTAAACACTGATATGGAGGGAGCTATTGAAATAAATAACACAAAATGGCATTTGTGATACGATACTTTGTGCCAGTGTTAGTTACAAGCTTCGCAATATGAGGATGCTGATTACATATTTTGAGAATAATAAGGAAGTTGAATCCGTATAATATTAAGAGCTCTCGGATGATTAAAGATAATACCGTTCATAAGTATGAAGACAATTATACGAAAAACTAATCTATTACATGTGAAATTATATTATAATAGCATAGTAATTTGTAGTAACAATACTACAAATCTCACTTCAAACGAAACAGGATAATTTCATAAAAACACGCATGCTACGAAAATATTTGAACAAATTCGTCAAGGCCTATTATATATATATATATATATATATATATATATATATATATATATATATATATATATATATATTATATAGTGAGACTAATATATAATCATCATCCTCATCATCCTCTTCCCTTAATTCCCAGTTTAACCAGGGTCGGGATACGAATAGACTGATTCATTCGTTTAAGCTTTTGAAGCACTTTGTGGAGCCTAGGCGCTCACCAACCGAATGCCCTTTCTGACTTTGGTAAAGACTAATGCATAATCTACATATAATTATAAAAGTAACTAGAAAAAACTGATTAAATACGTACGGCAAACTTACTTACATATAGGCTCACGATTTCTTGAAAAAAAGTTAATGAAAATAGCAAATGGTCTTGGCCGATTGTTATCAAGAGTATATTATTCAGAAATCGCTAATACTTCTATTACGCCGTTAGGATTATCTTTCTCGCAAAAATTACTACAATACCGTAGTGATTACTCTATTATACTATAACAGCTTTAGATTTGAACCACAACAAGCATTGCTTCCACCAATTTACAACAAAAAACCTAAAATCTTACCAGTTGCAGTGCAGCTGATTCCAATTGTTTTGTTGGATGTACATATTCTGAAAAAATCGATACATATACATTTTTGTGTTTCGAATGATTGTAGCGCTCAATTTTTACTCAAAACGAATTGTTTCTTTCAACTTTACTCATGACTGCCTGTTAGTAACAAGCTTTGAATAGGTTAGGACGATGATTAATTTTGTGATAATAGTAATAATAATAATAATAATAATAATAAAAATTTAAAGCTCATCTCCTCGCACGATGCTTTACCAATATTGCGAAGCTGCGTTGGATCATCAAAACTGATATACATTTTGCGGGCTTCTCCATGTGCGGGGCCATCCAATGTTGCAGTCTTTCGATTTAATCCTGCGAAAGTCCCTAAGCGACATCGTTAACGTTAATATTAACGACGGTCAGTGGATCCAAGCAAGTCTGCCCATTTGCCATGGAGGGCTAGGTATTCGTTCTGTCTCGTCGCTGGCACCTTCTGCCTTTTTGGCTTCTGCCGCGGGGACAAGCGCTTTACAGGACTCGATCCTTTCATGCTCTCCTCAGTTCACCAATGTAGAGGTAGCCAGGGTTCAAGGCATTTGGTCTGCTCTATCCTTATCGGAAGCGTCTATTGGAATGGTGTCTAAGTCCATGAAGGCTTGGGACTCCAAAATCACTGGCATTGCGCACTCGGAACTCCTCGCGAAGGCGTTAATCCCACAAGATAAGGCCCGGCTGCTTGCTGTTTCTACTTTTCATAGTGGTGACTGGTTGAAAGCCATGCCTTTATCTTCCTGTGGCCTCCGCCTGGATGACGAGGCAATGAGAGTAGCGGTTGGCCTTCGGCTGGGCTCTACTCTTAGTGAGCCACACAACTGTGTCTGCGGAGCATCGGTCAATGCTCTGGGAACTCACGGCCTCTCGAGCATGCGGAGCGCTGGCAGAATCGGCAGACACCAGTATCTGAATGATCTGATATGGCGTGCTCTAACTCGCGCAAATATTCCGGCCATAAAAGAGCCCCAGGGATTGAGCCGCTCGGATGGGAAACGACCGGACGGTGTATCTCAAATTCCTTTGGCAGAAGGCAAGTGTATCAGCTGGAATGTCACAGTGACGGACACATTCTCAGCAAGCAATCTCAGCCTTTCATGCGCTGCTGCCGGCTCAGCTGCTGAAGCCGCTGCCAATAGGAAGACAATTAAATATGCCGCAGTCTCTAGCAGCTACATCTTTCTGCCAATTGCTTTTTTTGAGACATTGGGCCCCATCAACTCAGCCGCGTCTATCTTCATAAAAGAATTAGGCAGAAGAACCAGTGCCATTACAGGCGATCACCGTGAAAAAGCCTTTCTATGGCAGCGCTTATCTGTTGCACTCCAGCGCTTCAATGCTGTATGCATTCGTGGCACACTGGCGAATGCGGCCTTCCAGAGCGTAGAGGAACTATTTTAAATATTTTGTCATCTTTCTTTTTATTAACTGATGTCTTTTTTTATCTTATATTTTAGCCCAGGGCCTTATATAGCCCAGGGCAAATAAAAAAATAAATAGAAAATGAAATAATAATAATAATAATAATACCAATAATAATAACAATTAGATTACTACAGTCATCAATGACAACATCAAGCACTATTGAGTCAAAAAAAAATCAAGCCGGCGAGCAAAAGGAAGGTCCAAAAATAATGCAAATTCCAAAATCCGGAAAATCAGTCCAAAATAAAGGGAACTGAAGAGGAAAAAAACAAGGAAGCTGACTATGTATAATATTCTGCGCCCTGGGATGAGTAAGGAAACTTAAATCTTCACTGCATAATATTATATTTAGTTATATTATAATGTATTGCATTATATTGTATTGCTTTGCATTTCACTGTATTTCAATGAACAAAAAACACTGTTAGGTAAATTCATAATTAACCTACCTGAATAATATTGACCACCAACTATTATATTAAGCAATCTCTCCTAAAATTTGAAATTGATGTAGCACTTTATTAGCCTATTTCTGTCAAATTATCAAAAGTCTTAGGTCCACGTACGGTTAAGCATTCGATTCGTATCTTTGCACGTGAGAAATATATAGTCACAGTTCTGAGATAACAATTATCTTAAACTATCAAAGTCCTACGCTTTAAAAAGTGATAACAAATTAGTGATAGACATTTGTATTTACGTTTTAAAATATATAACAGTTTATAATCTCATGTAAGCTTTAACCAGACAGATATGTGCATGCATAAATAAGTGTGAAGTATGAAGAAGATAAACTGTTCAAACCCTGTACTTGAAAGAACTGAAAGTATGCCGTTAGCCGCATTATATCCACTCTGGTTTAAATGTAACAATAGATTGCCGGGTGATACGGTCAAATTTGTCGACGTAACGTATGACTCCCTGAAATATTAAGCATATACTCTTTAGCGATATTTACAACTAGACGTACACTACTGGATTACCGGAAGTTTATTGAAATGTACTTTGTTCGATATCCGCTAATTTTCTTATTTTAGAATTCAAGAGTTTTGGATGTAAAAGTGAAATAGAATAGTGCAAAACAAATAGATAGCTCATTGGGTAAAACGTTCGATGAGGGAATAATATATCTATTATAATTGATATATTCTTAAGCTTTGTGAAATCTCATGGGCTCAATTATGGAGAGTGTCCAAAAGAGAGCAAAATCAAATGTTGCAACTCGATCGCAAAATGGGATATGTTAATATTAATATAAACCAAACAGACCAAGAGTTTAAACATTTGCTAATTAAATGTATTTATTCATTTCAATTAAAAGGTTTAAAACAATATTATAGCCCGCAGTTTTTATAATTAAATTATCTTATGAAATGTTCGATCGGATCTACTCAGTCAAATTCTCATTATGTTTTCATTAAATCACAAAATTTATCCTTGGACTATTAGAAAACTTATGGAAAATTTATTAATTATATGACATTCTAAAATTCAAGTGTGGTTATGAAGAAACATTATAATTACTATTGAAATGAAATTGAAAAACATCAATATTTGAAGTCCTCACGGACCATGTTAAAATCCCATCTTTGCTACGACCATATGGGATAAGAAGTAATTCAAGACCTTAACCTCACTAACTTCCTAAAAATTAACCCAAAAAACACCAAAGTTGGATTTGTATCTTAGAATATATCAGCGAATTCTAACTTTCATGCAAGTAACATACCCATATCCCATTTTCTGGCAAACCATATCGCTCCAAGTCTTGTTCCAATCATCGGCACATATCCTGAAATTTGTTTGACCTCTGTAGGTCACATTTAACGGTTTCGAGGAATCTCCAGTGAAGTCAACTCCATCCGCTTCTGTTGATACTGCACAATACGAAGATATTATTAAAAACATACTTAGTTTACTTGTAAGTCTTTCTTTACTTATTGTATAAATTCTATATGAACATCTGCATGTAAAACTGTTTACTATTATGCATTTATAATTTATTGTTTAAAATCAATAAAAATGCGTTATCCTTTTTTATTTGTAAGAATACCTGGATTTATGAAATTAACAACTGTTCCATTTAAAAACAATGTGTCGCATCCATTTTCAGCATTGAAAAACGAATTAACGAAAAGAACTTGTGGCATCAAGAATAAAAGGTAGATTTTCGGTCGATCAATATGAGAATCATTTTAGAATTTGAAACTTATTGACAATTCTAACACATGAAAATGCGAATCTAAAAGTGAAAAAGTCAACAGTAATTATAACAACTCGGTTAAATTCTGGTTTATATTTAATAACATTACTTCAATTGAGATCTTCTGTGTTCAGACCAAGCAAATACTTACTACACTGCGACTCATCCGACGCATCAATGCATTGCTCAATTCCGTCACATCTTTGACCGGTAGGAATACAAGTGATATTTCCAGTGACGCATTGAAACTGTGCACTTGTGCATTTTTCTATAAATCGTATTTTTCAAAAAACAAATGACATTGTACAACGCTAGGTGACGCTATAAATAATATAATCATCATCAACGTCATCAGTTTGACTAGGGTCTGGATACGAATAGACCTTCTCCAATCCTTTTTGTCCCACATCATATCATCAATCAATCCGCTGCAAGATTTCCATTCGTTTTAGGAAATTTTACAGCAATTTCTTGAACCTAGGAGCTCATCAACCGATTTCCTTTTCTGACGTTGATTTGGATCTCAGTTCTTTAATCGCCTTCTATGACATGTGCCGTCACCTATTGATCAATTCTTCAAACAACCCGGACACAATGCGGATAACTATAAATAATGAAATACGATTTAATATTAATATTCATGTAATACCAAAGTAAAAGTATTGTTAATCAATAGTAATTTTATTTAACGTTAAATACATTTGTGAGGATGATGAGATGCGGCCGTATTTATAGCAGATTTGGGAAATATTAAAAACTATATAAATTTATAAATAATAATAATAATAATAGTAATTATAATAATAATAATTATAACAATAATAGCAATAATGATAATAATAATAATTTAGTACAAATATCAATAAACGTTCGTAATATAAAAGCTGGTAAAAAGCTAATGTTAGCGTCAGTTTCCTCACTCGAATGCGATGACATTCACCGGAGAGCCCAGGATTTGAACCCGCACATACTGATCCGCGGTCGAGTATCTTGACTAGGACAAGAAGAAAAGTGAATCTCAATATTTGTACTCTAAAGAATTATTCTTGAAAATATCAACGTTTATTTTAAATAAACCGAATTTGCATTACAACTGAATCTTTATTTCTTGAGTGGAAAAATGAAGCAAATCAATACTATACCAACATTAAATGTTAATGAACATTTTGATGAGCTGTCATGCTGCAGTGAAACACTAAAACAGATTATGTGCGCAGACTGATGTAGGGGGCGGGAAATCCTCAGAAAAACACATTTTATTGGAAAGCAGAAGTGACAGAAACTTACACAAGAATCGGGCTACGCAAATGTCGCACAACTTAAGTATATCTCCAGGTTGTTTGCTCATGCTGGTACGGAACGAATTTGGAGATTGAGTGATTGACTGATTTTTAACAGCTTCTTAACAGAGCAACGAATAGAGAAAATACGTACTGCAGGATGGAAGCAATTCGTCTTCTCCATTATTGCAGTCCTTCTTACCATCACACACCCAATCCTTATTTATGCATCTTGTATCGTTGCATTGAAAGTGATACTGTGTGCAGCCTGTTAAAGTAAAAAATAAACCATACTGCAAATAATCTAGCTTCACTTGAGTTGAAGTGCCTCTATTAGGCCTACAACTACACGTAGATTGAATCCCTATATGTCTTTCTACGATTTATAATAAATATAAATCATAGTATCCTTTTGCTTCATATTTCCATACTATTACTAGTGGACTTTATTATCTGTAAAACAAATCTACTACTTCTACTCATCTGCAAACACGATAAATATTATATTTTATCTATAGTATTTATGACACACTGGCACAAATGACCAAAATATTAAAAGTAGTATCTTAACCCACTAAAGCTAGCTTTGTTTCATCATGATTTAGGTCCATGTTTCATATCCATATAATAGCATGGTCCATTAGAAGGGTTCTACTATCTCTATCTTTGTGTTTCTTTAGACTCTTTCGTAAAAGTTCCTTCCTTTTACCGAAGGCCACTATTTGCTTGTGCAATTCTACTCCAAAATTGAGTCTCACATTTCCTATTATCTGTTATAGTATGACTCCAATATTTGAAGTTCATTACCTTTTCTAATTTCGTACATATTATTGTAATATTGAATTTAGCACTTTCTTGGACAGTCTCATAATTCTTGTCTTTTTGACGTTAATCTTCCAACCATATTTCAATGCCGTATCATTCAGATTATCCTTTACCTTTAGCAGTCCATTCTCAATTTCCGTTATCAGTTCCTGATCACCTGTAAATGTCAAATGATATATATATATATATATATATATAATATATATATTATATATATATATATATATAGTATACATATAGATATATATATATATATATATATATATATATATATATACATACATATATATATATAGTCTCGCAGCGAGGAAATACACTTTTGATATTTGATATACTACACCGCTAAAGAGTTTACTTGAATAGGTTGTCTTTTTTAAATTTAATCTATTCTTTAATAATCCGTCACTATTAATAGTCGCTGTCTTTTAGTAGCTCATCAATTGCAGACAGCATATTAGAACACTCTTTTAACACCTCGGGGTTTAGTTAAGAATTTGAACACGTAATCTTCATCCTAACTGATAATTAATCGTATTATAATTATCTAACCTAGATGTTACTTAACAGTAGGGACCTCTATATGAAGCCCAGGCTCCAATGCGCAACACTCATCCTGCAATTTGACTTATTCTATAGAAAAGCTAAAAAAGCTAAGGCTAACGTCATTTTCCTAACTCGAAAGCGATGTCAGTGACGGGCGAGCCCAGGATTTGAACCCGCACCTTCTGATCCGCGGGCGAGTATCTTACCGAATATATACCGACTGTTGGTTCGAGAAAAATGTGACTGAAATAAATTTATTATGCTTTAATAGAAATTAAACTAACTTCCACAGCCCAATTCGTCGTATCCATCAGAGCAGTCGTTAATACCGTTGCAAAGTTTATAAGCGTAAATGCATGTCTTGTCCTTTGGACATGCCACTCTTCCGTCATTACAATCTGAAAAAGTAGAAGAGTTCATAATTAGAGATTTATAGTATAATTACTTTCAATATCTTGATTTCAGAAAATTCACACCACCTATAATCTCACAACTTATAAACATTTTGATTGTTAGCAGTGGAACGGCAATTGATACTGAATACAGAATAAAGCTGATACGCAAGGCGTATATATTATACTTGTTCATGTATATATTCCGTTTAGGCCGATATATTAAAAGGGGAAATTCCAAAATGAGATTGTATAGTAATGCTTTTCAGGATACACAGTTAAGTGATACTATTTTAAATTTCTTTCAGTTGACGTTTAGCTTTGCCTTGATAAAATTAATAAAAGTTCAATGAAATTGTGCCCATTCTCTCAGTTTGTTAAATTACACATTTTCTTGATCTGCCACTCTCAGCACGAATTTTTCAAATAAGTAGCTATTGATTATGTATAGGTTGGATGGCTGAATGAATACAGCTCTTGCAAGGTAAGCAGGAATCCATGTGGTGGAATCCTAGTCACACAGTCTTTGAAAATGTACTTGCAATGCGGAAAGAGACTTTAAACTTCATGAGCTACATAGCAAAACTTTAACTGCTAACCATACGCCACATTTAAAGCTGGGAGGCGGAACGCAGAGGAACTGCGTTCCCATAGCTCTCATTGATTCTGATATGCGTTATCCTGCTAGGGGCCCACAATACATACTAATATACCTGTAAATACATTACAGGAGGGCCCGACCAATTCCTACCGTCCTTTAACTCGCAATTCTCACTTCAACCACTGATCCTAACCCTTAGCCAAATCTTTAGTCTTACATGAAAACTTAAAAAATAAACATGATAACAAAAGAAAGTGACGCGACCAGGAAATGAACCCAGGACGTAATGAACTAAAACCTGCACCAGTAACCACTACACCATGGCATCCATTGTTCTAATTCGTTTAATTGAACGTCTTAGTAGATAAGTCATAAAATGTAACCTAGTCCGTTCTAACCAATCAGAAATCTCTAATTTCTTCTATTGATTTCTGAGGCATCAAACAAAATGCACGTGTCGAATACACTGACGGCAACTAACTTGACCATTATGTGCTGCGTGAGAGCGCAGTTGTATGTTGAGTAACATCTTATCGATGTGTCGCTGTTAAAAATATCCTGCAGGGAGATTTTCTGTATGCTCCACATACAGTAAAAGTTCCACAACTTTGTCTATTGAGAACAAACCAGCAAATATCTTGCCTTATTTAAACAGAAATGATTGCTCTTCAAGATAGCTTTAGGTTACCGGCTATAAAAAACAGTATAAATCGATTTATGTTTGAAAATCAATAGAGCAGTATAATTAAATTAAATAGGCAGAGGACAGCAGCTTGTTTTTATTGAAAGAAAAATCCCCAACACTAATCCTAATACTACCCCTCACCTTAACCTCAAGATGACTTAAGAAATTTATTGAAATTGAAAAAATAAATGTGACTCTAGCGAGAATCGAACCTGGGACGTTAGGTAAAAAGCTTGACAATATAGCAAGAGACCAGGAACTGCTTCGGGTTGAAGCCGGTTAAAAATGTGTTTTTGCATCGTAATATATTCAGCCTGAATTCTTTATATTGGATCATAATGTTTCTCTTAACTAATCATATCATAGCTAATTGTAAAATTTTTAGATACACAATATACACTACGTATTTAATGACAGCACATTCGAGAAAGAATAATAGAATAACAAAATGAAATACATACTAGGAACACATCCGGGAAGCTCATCGCTTCCATCCGTGCATGAAACGGTTCCATCGCAGAAATAGTCCCTATGTATGCATTGCCCATTGTTGCAGGGCTTGTATGGAGAATAACACACTAAAAAGGTGAATAAAAAGAATGATTAGAATAAAAACATGGGATATCAGATGTAGACTTAAAGATTTTTCAAGATCAATGAAAATGTGATATATTAAAAATCATATATATTGATATACTGATATGTTATGCCAATTATAAAGCAATTAAAGAACACAATATATGAAAGAAGAGTTAGTTTTATTCACTTTATTGCGACAGAAAATTGTAGTTAAAATAACATATTTAAAATAAAAGATAATCATTTTTGAAATTATGGAGTCCATATCAGAATAAAAGTTATGAGATTTGAATAGGTAAGAAGAGACATAGAGCGAGAGGGAGAGCTTAACAGATGTATGCTACTAAATTATATAAATATATTTAGCTGACATTGTTGCTATCAGATTTAATTGTAAAATATATCAAAATTGAGATAATCCCTTAAACTGTATATTTCGTATATAACATGCTAAGTTTCTTAATGCTGCAACTTCCTACAACTGCCATACTCCACGTATGTATTAGTTTCCTATACAAACAGCATTTTGAAATTAAATCAGTATAGTCTACCTAGAGCTTTCCGTATGTGTAAATGTCAAAACAAATTTTAATCTCTTGAATTATTATAAAATATTTTATTCTATGAAATGCTATAAACTTATCTCTATGAAATATGTAAAAATTTGAAAGTTAAAATTTACCGCATCCTATTTCGTCACTGCCATCTCGACAATGACTTATACCATCGCAACGTCGTTTCCTTGAAATGCACTGTTGCATATCTTTGCACATATATCCGTGCGAAATATTGCAATAAGCCACTGCAAGAAATAAATATGTTACATATGACAGTGGATTTACAAACATGTGCATATGGGACTATAATGCTAAATAAAAGCTTAAATAAAAAGCTCAATAAAACACACACTTTTAGCGCTCTGCTGCTAATGTAAAGTTAATTTTGTACTTCTCGTTCTCCTTATCTCCATCTCGTAATTCTCAAGTCCAATTCTTTCATTTTCACTTCGTGCCTGACATACCTGTCATCCTCCCTCGTATACATCTCCTATTCTTCCTACCCCTTGTCCTATTCCTCATATCCATCCTCTCATCTTATTCCCCCCACCTAGTAAATCTCCTCGTTTTCATCAGCCTCCACCCGTCCCTACATTGTGTCCTCTTCTTCCTCTTTCTACTACACTTCTTCTTTCAAAATCCTTGTATTCATCGTCATAGTCTTCATAATCGCCATAATTTTAATTATTATCATAATTAACATCAGCATAACTGTGATAATTATCATCATCATCGTCATTAGTGTTATCATTATCCTCATCTTCTTTATCATCATCATCGCCGTATTATCATCCTAATCTTCATCAACATTATGAACATTATCATATTTACGAAGATAGTAATGATTGTGCTGATAATGATTCGAATTATAACGACGACGATGACGATGCTAAAGAAGATGATGATGTATAATACTGACCCTAATTAAACTGGGATTCAAGGCTGGATATTGATGACGATGATGATGATGATAATGGTTATATTTACGATGATCTTAAAGTAACATTTAATAACAACAAAATATTTAAATGTTGAATGTTATACAAATGAATTGAAACCTTACACTAATTCTAAATTAAATTAATTGTAAAAAATTAAGCACGCGCTATAGTGAAACGATCAACAATGTTGATATCTATCACTTTTAATACCATATGTTTAAACCGTTAGGCAATTTAGATCATTTTCCTTATAACCAGTCCAGTAAATGTCTGAGATATTACTCTCAGATGAGCGCGGCTGGGATTGAACTCACTAGGGATCAGTTCACCTCAGAATCTGTTATTTAAAACTTAATAACATTTCCTCCTACGTTTTTGAGACATTCTGTATATAGTACATTCTATATGATAACCTACGCTAAACTGAATTAAAAGCATGATATAAAGGAAAATCTACAGTACATTAAATACAGTGTAAATACATAAATAAAAATTGATTTTATTTGAAATTTCGTCAAAAGTGGCGAAGAAGGCTTTCAGAAAGGTAAAAGAATTTCTCACTAAATGTATAGAAAAAGGCCACAATGATAAAGATTGTGAAAACTCTTGTGTGGTAGACGCTTCTGCTCGTATTTTAAGCGTGGTCATTTAGGAAAGAGGATGTCAGGAAAATTGAGGCATTGGAAATATCGTTATAGCGAAAGTTTGAAAAACATTTGATGGTGTCACAAAATCCCAAATGAAGACGTTCTTGAGAGAGTTGTTACAGATAGACAGTTAATAATGTGACAGGAGCTAGAAAAAAGGTGGATAGAACATATCGCAATGGAGATAGATCGCTGAGATATTTAATAGAAGGAATAATGTAAGGAACGAGAGTTAGAGGAAGATCAAGTCATGGAGTGTAGGATGATTTAAAAATTTACAAATATAGAGATGAAAAGAAAGGCTGAAGATAGAAATGATTGGAAGAGTTATGCATTATGGACATTTGGCTAGTCAATGCACTACAAGATTTTAAATGACATCATATTGCCATCATAATAACTAAGCATGACAGATGAATTACAAGGGATTAATAGATCAGAATGATATCAAGACCCATAGAGATGAAACATGGCAGGAAATAAATGATGTTGGAAAAGTTAGATTTGAAAGACATGCTGTTAGACAGTGCGTGCATTAAAATACAGGAAAAGAGCGACAAAGAGAGAGATTGACAGAGAGAGAGAGAGAGAGAGAGAGAGAGAGAAAGTGAGCAGCTAAACTAAACCTGCCTTGATGCATTATAGTATATAAAATTGATGCATTATAGTATATAAACCATAATATATAGAAAGTCGACAGAAATTAAAAAGTAAATACGGCAAGTAGAGTCAGCTTCATCTTGATAATATGAACAATCCCAATTTCCGTCACATAGAGAATCGAGAGGTATGCAATATCCAGTATTTGGACACAGAAACTGTGAACTGGAGCAGCCTGAAAGAATGAACATGCAGTTGTATTAAATTTAGTCGTCCCGGATATAGTAAGTGCTTAGTAGTTTTTAATAGACTGGATTAAACAATTTGCAGAGTATAGTATATAATCAATCAATGAAACAATCAATAAGAATTTAAAGTCAGGTGCCTCGCCATAAGGCAATGGCTGGGACGTCTCTTGCGAACTCTACACTAGCAGGCGCTAAAGCACCACACGATGACGGCTGAGTGCACAGAGACCACAAACTGAGTACACAGAGATCACAAAAAATAATGACACGATTTTATCGAATAAGGGAATTAACATCCCACTCATTTATCAACTCTTGATAAAGTCATTTAGTAGAGTCCAATTAACTTCTTTTCTAGAATATAATTCAGTGTATGAGATGAACTTGCCTTAATCTATTCAAGTTACGTTTACATGTATATTCTCATTATATATGATAAATTCCAAAATAAATTGACAAAGTTAACAATTCAAATGGATTAGTTACATATCAGATGTATCAAAAAATTACAGTGAAGTTGGCATAACATTTAAGTATCATACATTATTGCATAACCGTATTATATAAATGTCTGATAGACTATGGTCTAAACCCAAATTTAGGCAAGTGTAGTCCTTAATCTATATTTAGCATAAGTACCTATGTATGACGATAACTATGGTAATAGTTCCACTTGTATAACTTTCTAAAGCATTTCTAGATAATTTAATTCAGCTATTCCCGGAATGTCAGGGATCTCCGATAACAGGGATCTTATGGATAGTTATTTTTTCATACTTAAATATAGTTACAAACTTTTGAAGGTAAGGAAATAAATTGGTATTTCGAGACAACTTAATTTTGTGTAGATGAAGAGAGCATTGTGATTTTTACTAGTTTCTATAGGTATTAAATCTTATTTCTAGATCCGAAAGATTGCTTGAAATGATAGAAAAACAGTTATGCTTTCAAAATATTTGCTTGTTTTTCTAAGGCATTGTGACTATATTTCCTATACCTCAGTGTTTTCGCGCAAAATTTATCAGTACATTACACAATGTCTGGTAATCCAAAGTATATGTTGGGAATGATTGAGCCAGCGTAGGCATTTAACAACCACATTCAAAGAAAATTACAGATCTCATTTTTCTCTACCAACTTACAGGCCTACTGGTCAATGAGAGAAGATTAATATCTCAACATAAGTTCAGTAAACTTCAGAACTACACTGACTGCAGTCTAGAATTGCATTGCATATTCAATATTATGTGATACTAATTTACGCACTGCAGGCTTGCTATGAACCACTATTTATTAGTGTTAAAATTACTACGATATATAAAATATCAGTAACAATGTGCATACGTACAGTATATGTATGTATATTACGCACGCATATGTGTATTATATTACATGTCTGTACAATTTTGAACATGCACATCAAGTTAAAAACGTAGATGCTACCATTATGTCGAAATTAAACATAAAACTGATGTGTCTCTAATAATTTTAAATAGAGTGCTTAACACTAAGAACACTCAGTCATGAACACTTAACCAAGAAGCACGTTACGTCACACAAATACTTGTTATTATAATATTACACGGGGATATCTAGCCGATAAAATTACTCACGTGGTGGCGGAGTGGTTGTGGGACCAGCTGCAAATAAGTTACACAATAAAAGTAAATTTAATAAACCTACTCATCAATAAAAACAAATACTTAAAATGTTTTTGCTTGAAGAACAAATATTGCAATAAATTTTGACTTTTAAATGCATTTTGAAAATTATTATAAAGATTGAGCACTATTTTGTGACATATGTTTTGTATAAAAATTAACATAATAAAAATTATCATTTAGACTTTCTAGAAAACTTCAGAGTGTCACTAGCTAATTCACGACAGATGGTAGGAGAAAGATAGAAGTTGGATGTTTGGGGTCGTCCACGAAATGTTAGGACAAAAATATTGACAAGACCATTGTATGGTCTTTAAATTATTAGCGAAGTTGACAAGTAATGCATAATAATCTATTTCTTAGTTAACATTATCTCAACTGTGCTGATTAAGGTGATGACATAAAGCAGTACTTATTTCAAAATGAATATACCAGTACAGTTTAATTGCTATTACAGTGTATTAACAAACGAATGAATCTGTTAATATTATATAAAGATATACAAGCAAGGCGGAGAGGTACATTATAGTCTATCTGCACCGATTCTTTGAACGTTCAATTTAAACTATGCAGTACGTAGACCATTATATTATTCGAACGACTATTGTTATACTATTTGACTGGAGCTAGTGAATTTTTCTGTAAGATACAAGATACTCGACCGCGGATCAGTATGTGCGGGGTACAAATCCTGGGCTCGCCCGTTACTGACATCGCTATCGAGTGAAGAAACTGACGTTAATATTAGCTTTACCAGCTTTGTTTACTTTTATTATTCCTACAGTGGGCTCAACAGTACCACTCTTCTGAGGCCACGACGCTACAATTGGCAATCAACTCTTGCCAATACAATGATATTATTTCAACATCTTTAGAATCATTGACATTAATGCAATCAATTGTTTTGCGATAGTTAGAATAATAGATCTGCTGAGTTAGGTAGGATGTTTGTAGGAATTTGTATAATTCAATAAATTGATGTATCACTTGAATTGGTCTGTCTTGCAATAAAAATGCAATAGGAGATAAAATTGATTTATTCCAGTTGCTTGCTCATTATTGAGAGAGAATAATAATTGCTTGATGAAATATCTTAGAAAGCTATGTTTTTTCCTATCAGCTACAGAAGTTAACTAACAATTTTTTCTAGATAACATATTAAAAGAGAAAAATCTATACGGCAGTTTCTTTCGTCGCTTCCATCACGACAATGTTCAATACCATCGCATCTGTAATAACTTCGAATACAGCGACTTCCGTTGTCACACAGGAGTCCATTCGAGGCGTTGCAGTACGAAACTATAAACAGTAACATATATGTAACATACATACATTGAATGTCGCAATAGCGCAATGGTTAGAGATGTAGATAACGTCATGAAATTTACATGACAGACTCTTAGGTGAATCGAACCCTTGTGGGTTCGAATCCCAGCTGCGCTGATCTGAGGGTAAAATCTCGGACGTTCACTGGACTGGCTACACGAAAAGTGGACAAAATTGCCCAACAGATTTAACATGCGATATTCAAAGTGATAGCTATCAACCTAGTTGATCATTTCACTATAATGCGTGTTATTATTATTATTATGCAGATTGTCACTATTCAAGATCTGCCAGTTTATACTGTATAGTTGCATTTGGTAACTTAATGGCAAGTTACCTTTTCATGGTATGTCTTTTGAATAAACGTTAAATAAATTTAAATGTAGCGACTCCGTTTCTAACCTTCAAATCAATGAAAGCCCTATGCAATGCAGAAATATATTGCCACAAAATATCAGCAACAACTTTTGATAGTTTGCAATAGTTGGACACCTTTAGGTAATCCACGTAGTAATTACCATTGATTACCATTGTTGTATCCGGGTTGCTGAAGAATAGACCAACCATGGGCTGCGCAGGTCATACAACGCGACAGAGTAATAAGATCTAAACCAACATTTATCAACAATGCTGATTTTTTTAGAAATTGAGGACCTGGTTAATATATCGTGTGATAATGATATGGTATGAAGGTTAATATAGGGAAGACAAAGGTTATAAGAGTGTCTAGGAATCACAGGGATGTAAATATCACATTGAATAATATGCGATTGGAACAGGTAAGAAGCTTCAAGTATTTAGGCCACACCATCAGGGATGATGGGGAGTGTGAAAAGGAAATAAATTCTAGCATTGCACAGGCGAAAGAGGTTTTCGGAAAGAGAAAAGTACTACTAAGAAAATGCATTGGGAAAAGCACTAAAAAATAAAGATTGTGAAATACATTGGTTTGGTCGACACTTCTGTATGGACGTGAAACGTGGACATTAAAGAAAGAAGATATCAGGGTACTAGAGGCATTGGAAATGTGGTCATGGAGAAGGATTGAAAAGATTAGCTGGATTGACAAAATTATAAATGAAGTTCTTGAAACAGTCGGTACAGATAGACAGTTAATAAATATTATAAGAAATAGAAAGAAAAGCTGGACATATTATAAGGGGTGATGATTTGCTGAAGTATGTGATAGAAGGAAGAATGCAAGGGAAAATAGCGGAAGACCGAGACATGGGATGCAGGATAACAAATTCATTATAGAGAAGAACAGGAAGGCTGAGGATAAAATTGGTTGCAAGAGTTATATACCATGAGCCTGCCATTAGGCAGTGCACTAGGAGACGAATAAATAAAACGTAAAGAGTGACAGAAATACTGAAAATCGTAGCAATTTTTAATGCTTAAACGCATAATTCCAGTAATTTTGATTATATAAGTCTAACCACAAACAGAATCCAGTTCATCGTCGCCATTTAAACAATCTCTTCCTCCGTCACAGAGATACGACAATGGTATACAGCTACCAGCGGGACATCTATAATATGAACTCGGGCACGCTGAAAATTACCAAGACACGATATTAAATAACCGCGATAATGACAAGACATCGACCAAGGGGTCCAAACTCAATCGGTTTTACGAACGGTCTTGTAGCATCATCAGCTAGTTATAAGCTAAACTACATGATAGCCCTCTGAATTGGTTTAACAGCTTGCTAACTGAGATAGTTCAATAGGTAATTGCAGATGATCGCTGCTCATTCATTAGTTAAAACCCCAACCCTAGCAATATAAAATGTCAGTTGTACACCTGATATAAGTCCATTTTATACATATACGCATTGAAGGTACTGTTTTTCATATCGTCTCTGAATATATCTGAAAATGCAATATTAAGTAACATTCTAAAAATATTGACAGATATATAATAAACCTCAACGTTTAACAACTCTCTCTCTCTCTCTCTTAGTCCACTGACTACTGGCAGGTCCATGGTACATAATGTCTCCACTCTTCTCGGTATTCCACCTTACTCTTCATTCTTCATGTCCACATCTGAGCGGGTCTTTAAATCATCAACATTCATAATCTCGGCCTACCCTGCTTCTATTCCTTCATTCGGCCTTCTATGACCTCCTTTAGTAGACTTTCTCCCGTTATAATGTGTCCTAGCCAATTATTCTTCCAAATTCTCAATGCATTCATCAACTATCTATCTGTACCAACCCTCACCTGAACTTCCCCGTTTTGTAAGCAAGTTATGGAGAGGGTTAGTACAGATAGACAGTTGATAAGTGCAATAAGAAATAGAAAGAAGAATTGGATAGGACACATTCTAAGGAGAGAAAGTCTGTTTTTAACTGTGACAGGAAAATGTGAGCTTATAAGTACTGTTGAGTGCATTTGTCAAATGGAACCGGTTCGGTTTAATTATTTTGGATAGATATGTGCTTACTGCATAGGCCTACGTGTCTAAATGCCGTATATTGTTTTGTTTATAAATTTCTTTTCTTCGTTTTTTGCGAGTTTGCGTTTTGCTATGTTCTGTATGTGCTTTGGTTGCTCATTAATGACATTGATATACCCTACTGTTTGTAAAATCATGCAGCTGATAATGCTGATTATGATTATGATTATGTTGATGATAATAATGATGATTATGATGATGGTATTGCGGATGATCGTTATTATGATAAATGACTCTAAAAATCACGACTATTAAAATGATAATCATGATGAGAAGGACAATGATGCTCATGACAGTGATGTTGATAATGATGATAGTGATCATGATGAAGATAATCATGAAGGTCACCATGATGATTAACAAAACGATGATGATCATGATAAATGCGATCAATATGATGATGATTTTCTTGAAAATGATGAACATGATGCTGAATATGCTGATAATGATAAACATGATGATGGTCAAAAATATTCCGAGAATAATTATGTAATTAATTATATGATTTCATATTCTATGATACAATCTATTACAAATATTGCATGGAAATCACAAGAACAAACCCTCTATAGCGCTTTAGACTACTACGATATACTGGTCTAATGTATGCTAATAGCGCTTATCATAAGTGGAGTAGGCCGCCTTTGGTACAGATACTATTAAATATTGCAATTGTGAATGCAGCGAAAATGTTAACTTGGGCCAGCCCGCGTGATGGCAAGAATTGTAAATGTGTCTATTGCAGAAGAACAATTTTATTAGGCTAAAAATATATAACTCCTCTAGCGAAAGAAATACAAAACCCACTAAAATGATGCGACTGAATATATTCACTTTTAAATTTGCATTGTTCTTCGATGCTACACCTCTTCAAAAGACTTTTGGAATATTTACTTTGCAGACCATGCGAGGATTTGGCGTGTGTATTTCACTTGGAAGAGATAGCGAAAGGGCGCAACATATAAAGCCTATAAATAATGTAGCAAACAATTGACTAAAAAGTAAACTTTCTAAGCATTCAGTAAAACATTGCTAAGTCTTCAATGATTACTGAATAAGTACAAATATGCCCTATATAACAAAGAGATAAGCGAAATAGAGAATGACTGTTTTAAAACAGTATGCCGTTTAGTCAAGAAAAATGAGTTCGAGCTTACGTAATGCAGTCGTTGTCACAACTCCTGGCCCTGAAAATATTGAGACATATTTGAGCAAACAATAGAGAGACAGCGAACTATATGTTTGTTCAAAATTCACACAAAAGAACACATACAAGAACACAATCAAGAACAAATACAAGCACAAGGTCCTCTAAGAGACTGTACACACTCTATCTAGTTGATAGGCAACAATCAAGCTAAACTAGGCAAACATACACCCACAAATTTTCAAAATATGTGTACTACAGTAAAAGCAGTAGTGGCGAACCAGCATGAAAGTTGGAGAAATATTAGTGTAAAAAATTTACCGTATAATAACTGAACGACACACTAAGGTCAATAGTCCAAAATGAAAGCAACCAAAGTAAATACAATAATAGCATGTTGATTGTCAACAATAATATATTAATCATTACAAAATATAAAGTAGATAGCTTTATAAAATACGTGTGTGTGAGTTATTTCTGCATGCAAGTTGGATTTTCTGCACGAGTGCCACGAACTAACAGTTTTGCGATACTAATTTTCCAGCTTTGTTGCTTAGAAAACCTCTCCTCCTTAGGAATGCATCTTAAATTTATCTCCGACACAAGGATAACATCATCCGAGCTCAGTGACTAACTTTATCTATTTAAAGAGCCGTTATGTCTTATTTTTATGGAATCAACTGAGATGGGCCTTGATTAGAAGAAGAACTTGATAATTAATTAAAAGAATACAAAGGTTAAAACCAGATTCCACGTCAGTTTCCTGTCTCAAATTCATGTTGTTGAAAGGGAGAGCACTGGATACTTGATATTGAACCTTGAATCTAAATGTATTGATCCTATTATCTCTCTCTCTCTCTCTCTCTCTCTCTCTCTTAGTGCACTGACTACTGGCAGGTCCATGGTATATAATACCTCCACTCATCTCTATCTTCCGTTTTCTTCCTTAAGGAAGAAAAAGGAAGATAGATTCTTTTCTGAATCGGATCCTATTATCCGATTCAGAAAATATCTGACAGGCCACCAACTCACAGCGTCAAGGCAAAGTAGGATATCCTTCGACCGGATATTGCTAACTGTACAAAATTGAGGTTGTTTCGTCCTTCTGTAATAGAAATTCTTGTCGTAAAGCTATCAAAAATTATCTACCTCTCATTCAAGATATAATTGTGCCGAAATACATTACTAATTTATTAGCTCTCTCTTCGTGCACTGCCTACTGGCAGGTCCATGGTACATAACGCCTCCACTCTTCTCTGTCGTCCGCCTTCCTCTTCATTTCCACATATGAGTGGGTCTTTAAATCATCTAACATACTTAATCTCGGCCTGCCCTGCCTCTTTTTCCTTCCATTCTACCTTCTATGACCTCTTTTAATAGACCTTCCCCCTTAGAATGTGTCCTATCCATCTCTTCTTCCTATTTCTTAATACATTTATCAACTGTCTATCTGTGCCAACTCTCTCCAGGACTTCCTCAATTTAATCTAATTTATTAGATTAAAGCTAATTTATTAGCTATATTCAATTAATTACTCCGAATTTTCAAACGAATATAATAATGAAAATTTAATGTCCTTGTTCACGATTGTGAACGATTTAGTTGGATAACACGTAATCGTACCTACTGTAAGCACATATATACGGAAAGATGGACAAGGTTAGACTTACGTTGTGTTGTAGACACAGTTGATGTCCCTGAAATTATTTATTTGAACAAATAATAATACCTTTAGAAATAAAAATTAAATTATGTAAGGTAAAGTTTCCTCTACACTGAAAAATATAACATATACTTATAATATATACACGTATATGTCAGGCTTAATATAATTTTTTATATGAACATAATAATTTCGTAAATATTAAGGCAGAATCGTTATGAAATTTGAAAATAAATGTCAAATTGGCAGGCATAATGTGAAAGAAACCTTAAATCGATAGTTGCTACACTGTTACCTTTTCAGATTAATTAAGAGACTCAAATTTTATTCATGACCATGTTTGTAGATATAGCAGCTCCCAACTCTATCTTTTTTATTTATCTTGAATAAATTGCATTGAAGCATTATTGAATTAATTAACATTATAATGACATGCAATTTTGTTAAATATTTAATGTCATTCTTTAATTAACATTAATTTTAAAATGCTTCAATGATGCAATAGAAACGTTGTCCATTCATCATGAAAATTGTTAATAGTAGCCTAATATGATTTAACAGTGGAGACATAGCTGTGTGACAAATGCCGTGATTTCTAAGCTGTCAGTTCACTCAGAAAGTTATTTGCCATTTGCGATTCCATATCACTCTCAAGTTCCACTGCCGCAATTTTCAGTTCTTAAATTTTTCAAGCTGCGTGATGGACTATAGTTAAAGATTGTTCACAATTCCCTTGAACCGTTCTTTTGCAGCAGTTTTTTGCAGCTCTACATTCTTTCGTAGCTCTACATGTACATTCGTTTGTTGCTCCTAATTATTTTTCAAGTAAATTATAATGTACTTGTACCTGAATTAAATAAATAAAATAGACGGTATGCTTAATTATAATTCAAAGTTACAGGGACACGCTACCAAACTTTCTGTTTCAGTCTACCTATAGAGTCAGGTAAAGCCTCCAGAATCAGTAGACTTAAAGAGCCTTACATAACAGAACGGCATTAGCCTCTCAACTAAGGGCAAGAGTCTCAACACTAAGAACTAAGGACTGCAGACCAAAGCACTACCTAAGCTAGGAGACCACTCCTCTTCTCGCCTATCTCGAACGTACATCGACCCCTAACTACATCCAAGCTAGCACCTCGGGGGTGTCCGTCTGACATCTTAAATAAACGTCAACCTCATTATCTTAGTTGATGAGAGATTCAAAATAGACTGAAAAAAGATAGATAGAGAGATAATGTTAACAAAGGAAAGAGAGAAAGACATCCAAAGACCTACAAAGGAGCCTCTGTAAGGAAAAGTACAGGTAAGACTACAATGAACTCGACATATTAAGATAGAGGAAAGGTCAAATGAGACCTTGCGGTGGAACCATTTCTGGTTATATCCAAGGTTCTCTGCTGACCTTTCCTCTAGTTTAATGTAGTAGAGTCCATAAGTATAGATATTAGTATAACCAGAAATAAGATATTAGTATAACCAGAGCCAGATATTAGTATAACCTGAAATGGTTATACCTCAACAATATACTTGTAAATATGATTTTCTGTAGAGAAATCAGACGTTTACTCTTCATTACGAAATACTGAGATTCAAAATATTCCCAATGGCCATACAAGTTTGCTATTAAGAACTAACCACATATATATCTGATTTCATCCTCTCCTTCAGCGCAGTCCCGTATACCATCGCATTTAAACCATAGAGCTAAGCAGGTTCCGTCGTTGCATTGAAATTCGAAGCAAGCTGAAATATGAATATCAATTCAGAAGTACTTATATAGCGCTCTAATGCAAATGGAACGGTGCTTACAATGTGTACAAATATCAGAAAAATATTTGCTAAAGATGGTGCATAATCAGTGCAGTCTGCATAGACTACTCATAATTATTGTAACTTCCTAAAAATATTAACTACATTTACACGCTTCACTATACACTATAACCAGTACCATATATTTATACTACAATATATCAGTAATAACATACCGATGTCCTTGAAATTGACGGGATTTCATCAGCAGACATTTTGTCCAAATTAACATACAGTAATTTCGTTTGAGTATCCTTAAATACGTTAAAGTTACTCATTTGCAAATACGAATGGGGTCAAAAAATTAATTTTCCAGTATATATAACATTCCTGTATAGAAATACAGGTATATTATATACAAAGTAAAATATGCTCTATTAAAACAATGGACAGCATGTCAAATATAATTTCTGCTATAGCCACCTTGAACTAAAATCATTTCTTTTGAAAACAATGTAAAATTAGTGCTGATATGTTCTCACTTGATGAAGTTATTGAACTTTTAATGCGTATAATGCAAGCAGAGAATCTGACAGTATTCTAGGTCATGTAATTCAGACGAAAATAAAAGATATCTCTACCTATACGAAGCTTCGTTTTACGCAGAATCTGTAGCGAATTAGGGTTAAAATATCGGTTACTGTATAATTTGTTTTATTTATTTTACAATAACAATTTAACATTTAGATTAAGCTTGTAGCAGTATTTCTGATCTTACCGACACCAAAGGCTTTTCGAAATCAAATTTAGATTCCCTTTTTCTGCGGGAAAATATTAGTCTAATTTTGAAACGATGTACAGCATTATATCAGAATAATATTTAGAAACATAGAATCTTTTAAAAATTACAGCAAAACAGCTTATATTTCGTATTTTAAGATATTTATGAGCGATTATATTCTTACGTTTCATTGTCGTGGTTCTCATACTCATCGTTGTTGTTGTACTGGTAGATGACGTGGATGAAGTGACTGCATTAAACATGCCATCACATTAAACACCCATTAGTTAGGTGTTTGTAAAAATAATATGTTTAATCATGGCCTCGAAATTGTTATCAGTATTAGTTGTATTAGTGTTAATTTCTATCGTAATGATTCAGCTGTAAAATGCTGATGATGTGTAGTGCATACAAAAGTTATCTAATTTTGACATTTTTGTGTATGTGTGCTTCTGCTAAAACATTATTTTAAGTATTTTAAGACATTCTATATAAAAGCCCTCGATGAATGCGATTTCAATAACATCAGAAACTGGCGTTTAAATCCAAGACAATATGTCATTAGTTTAATTATCTGGATGAATATATGGATTAATATATGAACAACAATGACGGTTGTTCACGTGCATGAATTTCAACTTTAAATCGGCTAATTAACGAAATCTTGACAAAATAAAAGTGTAAAATAAGAGAGAAGATTTGAGCCACGCCATCAATTAGAGGAACAATTTTAATCAAATCAGCTAGATTTAGAAATCTAGATCTAAGCTAGATAGTAACATGTATATGTTCGTTAATAAGCCATTCAATAATTGTAATCATAATTTCATTTTAGAAACACAAATTATGTAGGCATTAATTGTCTGCTGTGTTGGCCATTTCTTATGTGAGATTTTGTTTTTAAATTTATTTTAAGGATATTGAGATGAGATGAGATGAGAATAAGCAGCATTATAGAAATAGATATTAAAGGCTCTTTCACTGAGCGTCAGATGACGAAATATCCATCAAATGTAAACTCAGAATCAGCACATAGTCTACATGTACTTAGAGTGCTAAGAGTGTCATAATAAATATACTTAACATTGCTATGTGTTATAAGTCTATAACTATTAGGACAATATTTAATCGCAATCAATAAATATTGCGTTATGTCACCAAATGTTTAGCGGTCTTTAAAACTAAAAGTATCCGAACAAACTCCGGGAACTTTCTACAGCAGCATGTTATCCTTTCTAACCGTAATCCGGAGATTATTCGTTGTACATTGGCAAGAGATTTGTTTATTTAGAAATTAATTTATATATAGTTCGTTAAATATATGCTTTACTATTTATCCATAAATAAATAAATAATGAATATATATCTATAAATAGTATTTACTTTGTATGCTTTACTATTTATCCATAAATTTGTAAGTTTTTCATATGACTTACGGCAACCGGCGTATGGAGTTTCATCACTCCCATCTCTACAATGCTGCACACTGTCGCAACGTTTCCACATGGGAATGCACCGCAGACCGTCGCGACACATAAATCCCTTGCTTATGTTGCAATGAGAAACTGCGAGAAATTTAGTCAGTATAATATAATTAGTCAGTATAATATAATTTAATAATTTAATTACAATTTAATAATTTAATTTATAATTTAATTTAGTCAGTATAATATATTAGCTCTAATAAATTTAATAATTGTTTTTAGTAACAATTTTATATAAATTTCACTGAGTAATATTTTTAATTAAAGACGCTAATTATTTATCGTTTATAGAAGATTTGATTTAGTATGTCAATTTAGTTATAGAGATCAGAGAACAATTTAAATAATGTCGCAATCTAAGCAAATGCGTATGAATAAGATCTCTCTCTAAATACATAAACCTATCTCTCTCTCTCTCTCTCTCTCTTTCTCTTAGCGTTCTACCTACTGGCAGATCCATGATATATAACGTTACCACTCTTCTATGACTACCGTTTTCATCTACATGGCCGTATATGACATATGAATGGATAGTTAAATCTTCTAACATTCCCATTTTAGTCTAATTCTGTTAATCCACCTTTCCATTCTTCCTTTTATGACGTATATTAAATTATTCCTCCTTAGACTGTATCCCATACAGATTTTCAATTTCATAATATATCTGTAGTTGTCTATCGGTACAAACTATCTCCAGGACTTCTTCATTTGTAATTTTTGGGCTATGCTAATCATTTCCATTCTTATATACATATCCATATTTCCAACGTAAACTAGTCCAAGTAGCCTCTCCAAATTCTAGCTTAATTGTCGTTTACAACACGTGAATTCTTAATAAATGAATTTAATCGAAAACAACAAAGTCAAGGATTAAAGGATTAATGATTTTTTTATTCTTCAGCTTTCCTTACACAACACGGAATACATCAAATAAACCAAAGAACAGAATTTTCATAATACCACAAATAGTATCCTGTTCGTCATCACGATTTCCGCAATCGTTGTCGCCGTCACATAGCCAAGTAAAGGGAATGCATCTTCCATTTGAGCAGCGAAATGTCGAATTGACACAACCTACGAACATCAGAGTACAAAATTTAATACACAAAGTTATCGAGAATATAAAAAAGAGTTTTTGAATGAGCTAGAGGCTTAATTAATGTCACAGCCGCTGTCTTAGAATAAAATGTAGTAAAATTAGATAGATAGTATGGTAGTATAAGCAACGCAAATGGTTGGCCCATCAAGGGTTTTATAAAATTTACTATAAAAATTCGATGTATATCATAAATTCATGATCAGTATTTCATGTAATTCATGGATTTCATGTAATTGCTTAACTTCAAAAAATCATTTAATAATGCTTCTTGGATACTCAATTTGAATAAGCCTACAAAATCTGACCCTACGATTATAGTTAACCATGCTATGTTAATTAGCATTTAAGTGCATTCGATTTCAAGCAAACATAATATTTTAATGATTTCTGACAGACTAAATGTGCTTTAAAATACTAAAATAGATCATTACCAAAAGAGATTATTATATTCCAGCAATTATTTGTACATGAGTTCATGAAATAAAATAATACAGTGAGGCCGATAAGTTCTGCTAGAAGTCGTTTAATCTCTTATCTTATCACAGCTTTCAAAGTAGAGTTTAACTTAAACTTTTAGGGCTTCATTGAAGATTCCAGTCGATGTCGTGCTGATGACTCGATGTCTTAACGCTGTAGATATTTACCCATTTCTCTCTATCAATTTAAACGGCTCATCATTGTCTGCATTCTAAATTTGTCTGATTCTGACATCGCTTTCGAGTGAGAAATGATGTTAGCATACCGAATGTGTTTATATCGTTTCCATGCATGAAATTTCAATACGTAGTCTGCTCAAAGGTTCAGTGCAAATGAGAACACTTAGTTTGTACTTTTGAATATAAGTGTAGTTTTTGCTATGTGACCTGCATCTTGGCAATCAATCAGATGTCGGTATGGTTTATTGGCTATGGCGACGCCATATCAACATATCTATTTCTACATATCTACGACTACTGTCGGATTGTATTGAACGTTATTTTGTGTCAAAATTTGAATTAATTTAAATTTTACATAGAGACGAAGATGATCCGTGTCTATTTTACTTACTTGGTCTTAGAGTGCTGATGGAACTGACTGTTGTTGAAGAACCTATAACAAAATAATAATAGCTTACAAAATAAATATTATCAATATAGTAAGCATAATTTTAAATGTATTGTACTGCATAGAATTTGATTTAGAATGTCTCAAACATTTTAAACAGTGCTTCGCTCCCATATATTACACCAGGAGTGAAACGTTTTTAAGCGGAAATTGGGATATTATTTTATCTTGTAATTATGTTTATACCAGTTGTTCAAACGCATGTTGTTGCAAAATGTATTAATATATAAACAATTCAAAGTGTGGTTTAAATTCTATTTGTGTAACACCTTACATGTATACGCCACTGGATCACAATTCAAAGATAAAGATTATCAATATAGTAAGCATTATTATAAGCATTATTATTTCGATAAGAATAGTTTCTTGTGGAAATTCTAACACAACGATTCCTCCATATATCAAAACTCAACTGGCATGTTTTCTGATCTCAGTGATTTATTGTTGGAGAGACGTTTCAATGCCGTTTTTATCTCTGCATCAGAAGGTAAAGGATTTTCACTCAGTGATTTATATTGTAGTCATTACTGTTGTGCAGTTATTAACAATGCAGTTATTAACATTTCGACATTTTGATGCATTGATAAATTTTCACAATTTTCGTTCTTAATGGCCAATTAAAATTGGCAGACCTTTCGGAAGAAGCTACGTAAGGTTTGATACATTGGGTGAGTATTAAATTTTTTACATATAGGAATTTATTTCCTGACACTGATATCAATATTCTTAAATATTCCTAGCAATCTCTGAACTTCATTTTTAGAAATTGAAGTTCAGAGATAGAAGTGCAGTTCAGTTTCCATTTTACTTTCCTTTGTCACAAATTTTGGCAGATTTAAGTTCTGCTATCAGACCGAATATCTCTTCTTTATCCATGCTAGTTGAAATTATAAATCTCTAAAACAAACTAAACAATAAAATGACCAACCTTTACCGTAGAGCGTAAATTATACATAAAATCCTATTGTCTTACCACAGAGAGATGATCTTTCATCCTCTCCAGAAGAGCAATCTGATCGGCCGTCGCATTGAAATATTGATGAAATACATCTTCCGTCGTTGCATGCAAATTGAGGGCAGTCTAAAATGTTCGAAACAAGCGACAACCATTACGTAATTTCACTAAACAATATGCGCAGTTACAATATGCGCCGTTATCGTATCTAAATACGATAACACGATACATATTTGTTAAATAGACAAGCAAGTGAAATTTGTTTGTGTCGTGTACGTATTTTTATCTTCGCAATTTATGTTAAATAAGCAGAAAAGAGCCCTTGAATATTCAATATGATAAATAATGTAAGAAAGTCTAATATTACATCTACCAAATAAAGTTCATTTCTTGTCTATTTTTCTATTAATTACGAGTGTAAATTTGGGCACCCGTCCATTAAAAAATGAAAATCTTTTCTTGCAGCACTCTCATTAGAGAAATGTGAACAGAAAGAATTATTGCAAGAATAAACTGATGAAGATCAAGCCATCGCCAATATGCGCAGTTTTGTATTAGTAAATTTGAATAGTGATATTTAAGGTATTAAAATACTGAAGCCATCTTGGATTCAAAAGCAACTTCAAATAGATTAATCTTTGTATACAATCACAGCACTTGATTGTAATGAATTACAAAATGAATAGAAACTTAAGACTTTTAATAATTTGGAGAGTTAAGAATAATTAACATTGAAAATATTAATATTAAGATATTTTTACTCTCGATATTTAAAAATGTCCCTGCATCTTAATTTCACATTCTTTTGTATCTTTTGGTAGGTAAAGGTGTTCAATGTATCAATGGATTAATCGTGTTCTAACATGTCACATCTTAGTTTTATACAATCTTCCCAAAAACTACAGGAGAAGTCTTACATTATGATCTATCGATATAAATGTCGTAAACATGTTTTATAGAGGAAACAGAATACTCCAGAATGTGACTCTAACGTAAGTCTTAGAGCTTCCTTTCACTTCAGTAAGTCCAAACATAAATGAACATTCAACATAAATCAAATTTAACTAATTCTGATTATATAATTAGATAAACAAAATATGTATGTGTTACTATAAAATAAAGTAAAAATACATAACCATTTTTTTAGGTTTTCTAAATAAATTAACTGAATATAACGAAATCGATATGAAATGATTCAGAACTTACAAGGTGTAGTAGTTGGTGGAGTCATAGTTGATGTTGTAATATCTTAATTAAACAAGAAAAACAAAATTATTAAAAAGCAATTGTTTCAAATGGCAGGTATTTGGCTACATCTAACTTAAATAACAGTATAAAAGATTTATAGTGTTCTCGCTGATAAAACTGATGATATCAAGGAATTCTTATGCCTGATATCATCAGTGTGTAATAAACTGAAAGTGTAATGCATTGAGGAATTAATTGACAGTAAGTCTTTATTATGATATTTGCACCTTTTTAACGAATAACGTTCACAATTAAGAACGATTAACCTTTATTACTATTATGAATTACCATCTCTCTAAAAGGTTGAGAAGGAAAACTATGCTGAAGCTTCGTAGAACGAGTCAATATATAATCTTGCCGGTCTGTCGAAGCCATCTAATTTAAAATTGCCGAAAAGGAAATCTGCTTTACGTAGCATTTTACATGTGATACATTGAGTTTATTTCTTCAATTGAATTTTGAAAATCGTTCTACAAAATTTGATTGAGTGATGAAAAGTTGCTGAAAAATAAACAAACCATGAACTGCACATATTGTAAAGGAGACACAACACTAAGATGCAAACCACTATCAGAAAGGGTATTAGTATGGTGAGCAATTAAGCTCCATAAATTCCTTCACATTTTCTAATACCGACCCTAGATAAACTGGGTTTCTAATACCGACCCTAGATAAACTGGGTTTCTAATACCGACCCTAGATAAACTGGGTTTCTAATACCGACCCTAGATAAACTGGGTTTCTAATACCGACCCTAGATAAACTGGGTTTCTAATACCGACCCTAGATAAACTGGGTTTCTAATACCGACCCTAGATAAACTGGGTTTCTAATACCGACCCTAGATAAACTGGGTTTCAAGGGAAATTATCGACAATGATGTCACTTAAGTGAATAGGATGTTATGAGATTCTTACCACAATTTATTTCGTCGCCTCCATCTCGACAGTGCCTAACACCGTCACATCTTTGATAGTATTTTATACAGCGCTCCCCATCACTGCATAGAAATCCTCCTGATCTCTTGCAGTTTGCAACTGTCGAAACAACAAATATTCTACTACAGCAGCATTTCTTTCATGGTTTAAAACTACTTCCATACACATCTAAGTAAAGAGGATTTCAATATCTCATTATTACCTTTTTACATCATATTTTTGGACTGATTTTCTGGATTATTGAATTTACACTTTTTGCACCTTCTTTTTGTTCGCCGGCTTGTAATTGTCTCAATATTTCTCTACGTTTTCATTGTTGACTGGGACACTCTAATTGTTGTTATGATATATTATGTTTGTTCAAGGAGAGGTTAGCCCAAGGAGGGGGTTGGTCAAGGGGGATAGTGTTCTAGGGGGCATTATCTTAGGGGGGTTGTTGTATATGTTTTCCGTGGGAAAGGATTTGTCCTTCTTGGGTTTTTTTCTTGCAGGTTTGTGATAAGGGGTTTTGTCTGGTAATCAATTCACTGAGACCACACATGCAGCGAGCCTTGCGATTGTGGGCGATTGCCTGCATAGGACACGATATGAATGTTCTTATTATTTCATACTGCCTTTTAATGATGTTTAGAAATTCGTTGTCAAACCCGTTTGGTAAATTATGTTAATATTCCAACTCTTACAATAGTCCAACTATTGCATGAAAGTTGCTTTTCCAACTATGTATCAATCTATCTTTCTGTTTACTGTTAAAAAGATAAATATGATATCTAAAGATATCATATTGAACTATTTAAATTCCAAATGAAATCGGGATTTAATTTGCGAATTGAAATGAATCCACGTCAATTTCTATCTCGAAATCATGAGATTATTTCAGGATCCCCGTTTGGTTTATCTAGAGTTCAACATTTTTAATTAATCTTGACAAATTCTCAATCCATTATAGTACAGTATTGTAGTCGCAAAGTTAATGAATTTCAACGGATGATATGCTTCTAAGTATTTTTTCATTGTAAGTTTAATTTTTTTAAAGTAACCTCAGGTAATTTTGACTAACAACGTGATATTCGGATACGAGGACCTGGTTATAGGAGCTAAATGCGG
The DNA here is from genome assembly GCA_905160935.1 of Enchytraeus crypticus. Taxonomy (NCBI): domain Eukaryota; kingdom Metazoa; phylum Annelida; class Clitellata; order Enchytraeida; family Enchytraeidae; genus Enchytraeus; species Enchytraeus crypticus. The sequence goes on along the minus strand of CAJHZI010000674.1, from coordinate 49,999 downwards.
CTAAATGTATATAATCACGTAAAAATGAGAAAGTAAATCTAATATTAATTTTAGGAGTTTGTCTAATTTAAATAAATATAAATAAATAATCAAAATACTATTATAATGAAAAGCTGATGCCAACAGTTTTCTAGATATTTGTCTTACAAATAAGTTTTATTTTATGTGAAAAATGCATGTATACCACAGACAGTTTGAAGTTCGTCTGCCCCGCCTGAGCAGTCAGAATAGCCGTCACAGAGGTCGGAGAGATAAACGCAACTGCCAGATGGACATCGAAACTGGTAACTGTAACAAGCTAGAGTTTACAAAATCACATATACATTTTGAAATGCCTTTAGATTTCGAAACATTTATTTTCAAATCATTTTCTTTAAAAGAAAGAAAAATAAATATAAGCCAAAATTTTGAGCGTACCCAAAATATTCATAAAGATGTCTGAAATATATACACCATAAAGAATACTTCATAATTTGTGCATAATGCAGTAGTTTTTGCTGCACATTCACTTGTAACTGTATATTTGGCTAACATTTTGAGATTTGCCTAGAAACTAGGGCATTGTTTAAATTATGTTAACAACGATCCTTACAATATTTTAAAATAATAAATTCTATTCTGCAAAACAGTATTGTGTTTATAGATGTAACGTAATGCATTAGGAAATTTTTAGAATTTTAATTATAGCTGGTACTTTGAGGCAACATTGGAATAGATAAATTCTTGAATAGATGGCAACTTATAAAATAATGCTAAAATATAAGAAAATATAGGATAGTATAAAGTTATCAAAATGCAACTGTTTGGTTTTTCTTTAATATAGGCTTTCTAAATATTCTTTAACCGAAATACAAGGCAGTTATCCAAGTAATACAAGGCTAATTAGAGCATGAATCAAATACAAACAATATATATGTATACTATACTATTTCAACTATGCATAACACAAATCAATGCAGAGATTCATGTAAATCAGTCATTAAGTTTGTACTACCGTTAAGTACAAACTAAACTAATTAAGTTTAACCGCTTTAACAATCTGATTAGTGTAATAATCTGTCTAAATATAGTCAAACAATTTATAGAAAATTTGTCAACAAAGTACCTATTGTTTCTGGGAATAATCGTTTATAGTCCCACTCATATATGGAAATGAAGAGGAAGGCGGAAGACAGAGAAGAGGGGAGGCGTTATATACCATGGACCTGCCAGTAGGCAGTGCACTAAGAGAGAGAGAGAGAGTCTCATGAATCACCTAGTCATAAATACTTCTAAATTAGCATCTAGGCTGTTAGAAATAATTAATTAATGTAAAACATTACTAGTAGGATAGTCATATAACTACTCGAATGAACAAAAGCCACAATCCATGTACAATACACAATATGGAATTTTTATCATAGGATTAAATAATTAAGCGCAAATATTCTCTAAGCATTGCAAAATAATCCTTTAAATCAGTTACTTTAAATCAGACAGACACGTTGCTTGCATATCACATAGCAATATTTGAACCGCTCCATCTTCTATTAGCTTTAGTAGGACATACTTTAATTTAGTGCCTTTATTTATAGTCTTATTAACTTTGAAATCACTAGACCCCTGTACTATTAATACCTATATGTACATAATTTATGCTAGCCTCTCATTTGAAGCAATTATTACTACTCTAGTGCGCAAATACATCAATTTTTCTTTTAGGCGGCATTAAAAATCATCGCTTGACTTCTTTTAGGGAAAATATTTGTCATTCATTTCTTTATCTGAAATTCTGGCAAATGATTGGTATGTAAATAGGCTACATGTAAATTAAATTAGAGTCAACGAGAGATTAAAATGTCTTTAATACCAAGCAAATTCTTTACTTCAGGGACTATTTTCTGACCAAAGAATAGACAATAGGCCGACAAATATCACAGAATATAACTGAGCTAAGCTAAGCATTTGTTCCGCTATGGTCCCTTCAAATAACAAACACTGTTAATCTAATTTAAATGTAAATCATATAGCTGGTGGCATGAAAATATTAACTCAAATATTATCGATCGGTATGGCGAGTATTCGAAAGTCAACAATTCACCATTTGTGACCAGAAAAAAGTTAACTTTACCGCAAGAAGTCACGCTCTCATCTTCCCCTGATGAACAGTCAAAGATTCCGTCACATGCAAACTGCGACGAGATACATCTTCCATCGTAACAGCGATATCCGTAGCAGTCTAAATATTTTGTGATATATCATACTTATATATATAAAGTATATATATAGATATATAATATATATAGTATACAGATTGGGGCCAAAAAAGTAATCCCCTAGCGAAATCTCAATAACTTTAATAAAACTCAAAATATCTCTACAAAATTTACGGAGCTTCTAGGGGAGGAAATTCTGCGTATATCCTTAAAATTTGATGAAAATATTTTCATTAGTTACGAAATTAAAGCCTTTCTAAAAGAATAGTGCTAAAATCAATTTTAACAAGGCTTTTCGAAATGTCAGTCGTTCCTTTTAAAGAAAATAACGACCCTGAAAAGGGCCGTTTATTTAAGTGGTGGAGTTTAAGACTGCACTACCTTGTTAGCTACTCCAATAAAATATGCTTAAATTTCGTTCTTCTGTTAAAACTATTCCTAAATTTTGAAGAAAATGTCCGGTACTTTTGTTTAAAAAAGCCTTGTTAAAATTGATTTTAACATTTTTTTCGAAGAAACGCTGTACTTTTGTTACTACTGAATATATTTTCACCAAATTTGCAGAATATGTGTAGAAATTCCTCCTCTGGAAGCTCCGAAAATTTTGTAAAACTATTTTGAGTTGTGTCCAAGTTATTAAGAATTTTGGTAAAAAAAGCCTTGTTAAAACTGATTTTGCATTTTTTCGTAGAAACGCTGTAATATTTTTCCTGCTCAATAGATTTTCATCAAATTTTAAGGATATAGGCAAAAATTCCTCCCCTACAAGCTCTGTAAATTTCGTAGAGATATTTTGAGTTTTCTTAAAGTTATTGAGATTTCGCTAGGGGATTTTTTTCCCCAGTCTGTATATACATGTATATATATATATATATATATATATATATATATATATATATATTATATATCTATATATACTTTATGTACATATATATATATATATATATATATATATATATATATATATATATATGTATGTATTATATATATACATGTATATATATATATGTGTGTGTGTGTGTAGTATGTATATTATATATAGATATATATATACTTTATGTGTATATATAGGGTGTCGCATAAGTTCGTATACCGTTTTCAAATTGCATTAACTCTGGAACTACTTAACCGTTTTAAACCAAATTTGGACAGTATGTAGACACGATAAATAAAATATATGGGTACAATTTAATTTGTAATCGTACAAGTAATTAAGTAGAAACTGAAATTTTTCTGAATGACGTCACATTTTCGCAAAAACTAATATTTTATAGTATTTCCTTTTTGCTTAATGACAGCGAGTATTCTATCCGGCATAGATTTGATTAATGTCTGAAGTATTTCCACTTTCACTGATCTCCAAGCTTGTTGTAGACGACGTTTCAGCTGCACAACATTCGTGGGCTCTGGATCGCGGTAGACACTAAACGACAGAATACTCCACAGGTTCTCGATAGGAGAAAGGTCTGGAGAGTTCGGTGGCCAGTCCTTCGGCTTAATGTACGATGGAATGTTGTCTTCCAACCATCTTGTTGTTTTGGCTGATGTATGACATCTTGCACCATCCTGTTGAAAGATGCCAAGGTCATTGTCATTGAACAGCTTTACTCGAGTAACGTTGCCGCCGGTTACGATTCTTTGAAACGCTGGCTTGACGAGTTTATCCAGTATGTTTACAATGTAATAATCCGAGTTAAGTCGTGTACCGTTCGGAATGAAGTGCAGACTCGTTAATCCGTGTGCAGTCATTCCGCCCCAAACCATAACCGAGGGACTGAACTTCATTTGAGCAGCGGGAGGAACATTACTCTCCTGTGATCCCCACACAGTGTCGTTCTTGGGATTGGGTATGTAAAACACTTTGAAGGGTGACTCGTCAGTAAACAGAACATTTGACCAATCCTGAACAGTCCAATTACGATGATCACGCGCAAACTTAATACGTTTCACCTTGTGAGCATCAGTCAACAGTGGAATTTTTTTGCGACGCCAGTTCTTCCACTTCAGGTCATTAACCATGTATCTGCGAATTGTGTCCTTAGAAGCACGTTCATTACGAATTTTCAGTTGATTTGAAATACGGCGCAAACTCTGTCCACGTCTGTATTTTGCGGATTGGATGAGACGCTTGGCTGTATTAGACAGTATCTTCGGACGTCCACTACGTTTCATATCCACTAGTTTTTCGTCAAATTTGCTTCGACCTACCCACTTCGTAACCCAACACTTACTCCGATTTAACTTTTGTGCAATACATTTATGCGAATATCCTTCTTTAGCCAATACTACTGCCTGTGCACGTAATTGTATTATTTTAATTTTATCCATATTATAAATTATACGCGGCCTCATCGAACAATAACATTGACACGTTGATTAGCCTTGACTGCGGTCCTGGACGACAACATCAGGTAATTTCCAGGCACGCGCTGCATGCAGCCACAGCGTGTCTCTAGCTGCGCCAGTCAGAAAATGGGTCACATTGCGCGACAGCGCCGTGTGACGTCATTTCCAGGTCTAATGAAAATAAACTTGCACCAACATCTAATTCACATCTATTATACACGAATACGAAATTTTATGAACATGCGACCTTTACTAGCCGAATTACTGCAATTTGAAAACGGTATACGAACTTATGCGACACCCTATATATATATATATATATATATATATATATATATTATATATATATATATAAAATATATATATATATATATATATACATGTATATATATATATATACATCGTCAATACTATACATATCGCGTTCTCTTTTAGTGCGCTGCCCGATGGCAGGCCCATGGCATATAACGCCTCCATTCTTCTTTATCTTCCGTTTTCATTTTCATGTCTACAAATAAGTTGATCTTTAATCATAAAACATTCTCATACTCGGTCTGCCGCTGCCTTTATTTTTTTCCATTTTAGCTTCATTGGACTCTTTTCATAAATACCTCCATTTAGAATGCGCAATATCCAAATAGTCTATTTCTTAATGCATTTTCTAACTCGCTATCTGCATCACATCTCTTCAGAATTTCTTTATTTGTAAAATTCCAACCAGTGTATGATTATGTATGATAAATCTTATGCATTATACATATAATATATGTATCATATATATATAATATATATGCATGTATATATATATATATATACATATATATATATATATATATATATATAGTATGTATATATATATCTACATGTACATGTATATCATAGCATATATTATTATATATTTCTTTATAGCATAGGCTTATATATCATATCACACATATCATATTTCAATTAAAAAAATTGCTTTCAAAGAAATCTAAAAAATAAAAAACATTGACTATATTGATGTTATTTGATACTTGAGTAACATTGGTCTTCAGTTTACGTTAGGCTTATACAGATAATTTCAAAATAAAAGAAAGAAGATATTGCCACATGTCAGCATTGCAGTTTATTCTATAATTGCGATTTAGATTAAGAAATGTAATAATAAAAATTACTAATGAAACTGATTGCAAAATATTTATAAGGTATAATTGAGGTATAAATAGCCTGATTACATCGATAGTGACTTGGATTAAGCTTAATGCTTTCTAAAACCAGAGATGTATCAAGTACTCTCAAGAATATTTGAGGTTGTAGTAAAATGGCGCACTAATTTGAAGTTACAGGGCAATGAAAATGCTTTACGTTTAATATTTTGCATGGCTAAGTAAAACTACAAGTATTCAATAAAAATAGTCCTTTAGAGTAAGAAGTAGAGGCATACATATTTGTTAAAGAAGCGTATTCAATAACATTGTTTCTCAATTTCTAATTCTTTAATTATTAAATTATCACAATATCACAGATCTTCTCAAACTTGAACTATTAATATATAAGTGTGACAAAAAATGGCACAACTAAAAAAACTCTCAAAATCGTATACAAGATTGTAAGACATTTTATATAAAATGTACACGATTACAAAAATGTGTATATATATATTGCCTGAGTTTGTATCATATAAACGTTTAAATCTAAAATTAAATAATAAAAACGTTTTTAAACATTCAAGTAATTAACTTAATAAAAACGATGTATACTAACATGGCCTATAGGCTGTGGTGGTTGTAGAAGGCCTAGTGGTAGAAGTGGAAGTTGAAGGCCCAGTAGTATAGACTGAAATAAATATAAACACACTGAGCGACATGCAATTGTGAGAAATAACCAAAATTTGTTTACTAAACGCAGTATCAGTAGCGATGTCGGTAAGATATTCGACCGCTGATCAGTATGTGCTTGGTTCAAATCCTGGGCTCGCCTGTCACTGACATAGCTTTCGAGTGAGGAAACTGACGTTAACATTAGCTTTTTAGCTTTTGTTAAACTACACAAGTATATTCAGTAAAAAATTTAAATCGGTCTATTAATATAAATAATAATAATAAAAATAAAAATAATAAAGGTTTATCGTTCGTTTCCTCATACAAGGATGATGTCAGGGACTGACAAAATGATAAATATATGATAAATGATATGATTATGATAAATGTATCATAATCATATCCTATTCAATCCAAGTTTAACTAGGGTTGGGGCACGAATAGACCTTCTCCACTCTTCTCTCTCCCAGACCTTATCAAAATCCCTTCCATTCATTTTAGAAAATTTTGTAGCAATTTCTGGATCTTAGGCCTTCACCAATCACCAAATGAATGCTCTTTCTGACGATGGTTTGGATTTTAGTGCTATAGTCGCCTTCTGCAACACGTGCAATCACCAATTGATCTATTCCTCAAACTATTCGGACACAACAGAGGAAATTTATATAAATGTATGGCTTATATAATTATTGCCCTATGTTGTAAAACAAATTTAAAGGTGAAATTAAAAGTTTAATGACACGACCATGCAATTTTAATAATCATCTAAAATAGTGTGTGTGTGCTAATAAATGAAATGATACATTTTCTAATATGGGCAACTGATTCCTGACATAATTGTCATAGTACACACGTTATCGTCATTATGGATGTTCTAAACTGGTATTGCGGCAGTAATTTTAAAAGGGATGATGGTTACTAAATGCAATAATGCTGGAGTGTGAATACAACAACAAATACACAAAGAGAGGTACAATAATCAAAACATTCTGTATATATGAGACTATACTAGAATATAAACCTGGAATGAAGTTAATAAAATAAACTTTAGAAAACATGTAATTTGGTTCAATATAATATAACGGCACACCGGCACACTGGGTCAGAAAGCACAGATGATTGTTGAAGGCCTATTTCCTCCTTCCCCTCAACAGTTATTTACAATCTTTACCTCTTGAAAGCGCATTAATTGCAGCCGGCGCCGATTTAAGAATAACCTTCCAGCACCCTGAGATTTTTTGCATACAAAGCAGTCAACACTCAGTCTTCCAAGGTGATCATCCAAATATATTCTAACCGAGACCAATGTAGCTTAATTATTTCAAATTAACTATTTAAGAGAAACGAGAACCATGACAGATAAACTTATTCATCCTTTGGCACAAATACTTTCTTTAAAGTGTTGACGTCGAAAAGCTTATTATATGTTGATATACAGGCTGCCCGTGAATCCAGCACAATGTAAATCAAGTGCGTGTGTAGAAATAAGTGTCAATTTTTTATCAAGATTATTCTTTTTTATTATTCTCATTTAAAATGTAATGACATTTACCACATCCCGTTTCGTCGCTCCCATCAAGGCAATGAGTCACTCCATCACAGCGCCTTCGGCTAGCAATGCATCGTAATCCATCCAGGCATAAGAATCCCGTCGATGCACTGCACTTTGAAACTATAAAACCAAATTATCCATTAAGTTTAGGCTCGTAAAGCTAATGTTAACGTCACTTTCCTAACTCGAAAGTGATGTCAGTGACATCGAGGCTTAGATTACTACAATAATTTTTTTAATAAATCTCAACACGAGTAATTAATTCATCGATTTGTATCAGCTTTAATGCAAAATAAATTACGGGTAAGTTTAATATGGCATATATGTTGAATCTCCTGAATGTTTGCACATATGATGAATCTCCTGAAAGTTTGCACATATGTTGAATCTCCTGAAAGTTTGCACATATGTTGAATCTCCTGAAAGTTTGCACATATGTTGAATCTCCAGAAAGTTTGCAAAGTTATGACATAAATGCAAACCATGAAATGTTGCTAACAAAGTCCCATGTTATGTGCTTGGATACAGAAATCTGAGACTTAAACCGCGAAGAAAAAATAAGCCTGTGAAAAGGTAAATTTCGTTTTAAAGTACCAGTACTAGACCGTCGTTCCCCGTATTTTTAAATTTATCTAAATTACATACGTAATTAATGAACTTTTTAACGAGCAATTATATTTAGTATTAGGTTATATACATTATTTAAAAAACCAAAATGCTATTTAGTTAATCAAATTAAGTAAGTTTGTCTAAGCATAGGCCTGTTTAAAATTAATTATCTGTTATTAGCAATAAACTATGAAGGCCTTATTGAAAGTTTTTGTAACTATATTAAACTATTTGTTGCTCTTTTTTCATGAGGCATTATTTTGGATTTATTCAGCAAAATATTTTAGGACAACAACCATCTTTGGCGGGAAGAGAGCACAAAATTTGAACCCTGCACCTACTGATCCTTTGTCGAACAACTTGCCAACAGGCCATCGAGACTTTTTCTTTTCCTTTCGCAAGAGAAGCCGTTAGAGCAGGTCCGGCTTGCCTTCGAACCTATAACTCCCTGCTTATCAGACGAGCTGGCTATCGGTTCGACCATAAAACTGACATGAAATTATGAAAAGACTCGAGAATGATACACAAACCAAGTTATTCGTTACAGCTGGTACACGAATAATTGAGTTTTGACTAAAATCCCGTATATATGATGCTGAGCCTTTGGAAGTATTAAACTACTAAATTATTTAAAATCTTAATGCTCAAGATTTTAATTCTCAAAATACATATATAGCAAGCGAACTTCACCGCACGTAGCGTCCAATTCATCTTCGTTATTGGAACAATCGTTGTCGCCATCGCAGAGCCAAGAATAAGGTATGCACGCTCCGTTAGAGCATCGATAACCCGAACAGTCTGAAAAGTCAATTAAATACAATTAGGCCTGTTGAAGATATAAGTAGGCCTATTGTTAATGCCATTAAAGAACTATTTAAATATTTGAAAAAAACTACTTTTGTAAAATGTGATTAAAAATACTCAAAACTGGCAAAAGTTACTAAGATATATAAATCAAAATATAACAGGAGCAATTAGTTCTCATAACTCAATCATGAATAGTGTATATGTGGCAATTTAGCAAGTTTATAATCCCATGAACCTTAGAGAAAAATAGTGGCCTTTAGTGCTTTGTCAGTCCTTTTATCAATCTATAATAAACGATGAGTACTTGTTAAAACTAAGAAACAAAGTAGTAGTAGTAAACAAATACTGCAGTAGCTAAAGCAAGTACTTGTTAAAATTAAGTACTTGTTAAAACTAACTAATTAAATACCGATATCGCCACTAGCTGGAGCTAGTAGCGATGTCGGTCAGTTATTCAACCGTGGTTCAGTATGTGAGGGGGTTCAAATCTTGGGCTCTCCCGTCAATGACTGGCAAGATATAAACATATAAATAGGATATATTAAACTCGTGTTTAACATATTTCAAGTGAACAAAATTATTCTAATCATCATCATCATCGTCATCATCATCTTCATCATCATCATCATTATCATCATGTTCATCATCTTCCCTTTATTCCCAGTTTAACTAGGGTCAAGATACGAATATACATTCTCCACTCCTATCTGTCCCAAACCACATCATCTATCAATCCCCTATTTTTTCATTCGAACATAATTATTCTAATACTGTAAATAAAAAGTGTCATACACGCAGTAGTTGGCGGCGGTCTTGTCGTTGTTGTGGTAGCTAAAAACAAATAGAGATCTATTAATGATTCAGGAAATTAAATATTAGCAAAAATCCTAAGAAGCTTATAGCTATATTTTTAAACAAAAATTCAAAAAATTTATTAAGATATCGATATTGGCAAACAATTTGTGATTATTTTATTAAAACTTATAAACCATTGCTTTTTCAAATTTAGTAACTTATACTACTCCTACAGTACATTAGTTTCTGTCCAAGTAAAATTATTTTCGATACGTCATCAAAGCTCTTATTGTTTTCTTTAATCTAACTACATGTACGTTTCTATTCTTTGTATAGTCTGTGCTGAGATGAAAAAATAAACGATGTGAAACGAACAAAGTTGTTGGTAATCTTCTTTGGTTAACCAAAACTTCACATTTTTGTTAAAAGTTTGAAATTGCTTAAACGTAACCCAATTTGTTAAAGTATGATATAAGCCAATATTTGATCAATATTTGCATGTACATGTAATTAGTATAGATATGACGTGAGTGAAGTGTTTACTGGATCAATATATATGACTACGATTCCTGTATGTTTCCAAAAATAAATACAGCTTTAGTTATCGCCGCTATTGTTTACAAACGAATATTTTCTGTAATCGTACAGTACAGTAGCATTTTGGAAAATACGAAAATAGAAGAGGAGTCACTACCTGGACACAAACTCTCATCAGTCCCGTCGTTGCAATTTCTTGCACCGTTGCACCTTCGTCTGCTTGCGATACATTGTGTTCCATCCTGGCACATGTATCCTCCTGATATGCTACAGTACGCAACTGTAACACAATATGCAGTTAATTAATGAAATACATAAATTTGACAATTTATGTGCAGATGATGATAGAACTTACATTACATACGGTATTGTAAACGATACGAGCAAAATATTTAATTCAAAGCAAGTCTTAGTTTTAAATAAATTGCTATATCAAACGCTCTGTAACGAAACCATATGCAATGAGTGTGTTAGATATATAATTCAGGCTTTCTGCTCAGCTTTCTATTCATATGATTAATATTGCAGGACGGGCTTCATCTAGTGAGAGGTCACCAGTCTTCACATTTATCTGCGAACTTCAGGATTAATTAAATTACATTCAATTTTCCATATATGTACATACATGTATGCTGACTGAGCCAAATATAACACCGACAAAAATGTTCCATAATTTTCCTCTCAAATGTTTTTATCTTTTCATTTATGAAATCAGTCCAGGTCTAAATGCACGCATTTTCTGCAAATTTCATGAAATAAGTGTATTAAACAGTCGAGCTTTAATTTCTTGGATCCACAACGCCTCATTTTTATTCGCTTTGCCATAAGTCGCTCAATTATATTGATATTCAAAGATCTCCAGAGATACCTTTAGGTTATAATTCAGATATAATCTCAGCAAGCGTTGTTAACCCCCGCATTTTTTCTAGATTAGAATTACAGTCCCTAGACAACATACAAATTTAGTCCATACAAACAGTTGATACTCCCAAATTCAAGTAACACATATTTTTGTTATATTTTGTTATATAAAGAGACAATTAATTGGTTGCGTTTAGACCGATCTTACTGAAAAATCTTTACAAGATTTAGCATATATATATATATCAAATTCGAATGTATCAATAGCGTAGGGGTAACGTCATGAAGTTTTAAATGACAGATCCTTTGGTGAATGGAACCCTCGCGGGGTTCGAATCCCAGTCGCGCTTATCTGAGAGTAAAATATCGGACATTCACTGGACTGGCTATACGGAAAATAGACTAATTTGCCTAACGGTTTAAACATGTGGTATTAAAAAGTGATAGATATCAACACAGTTGATCATTTCACTATAATGTGTGTTTACTTTTTTACTTGCTTTTGCCGGGATCTCGATTAGAAAACAAAATATTTATGTCATCTGCAAAACGTTTTAAGTAGAGTAATTTACTGGCTGCAGACATTTCACTTATACACGTGCACGGTGAGATAATTAATGGATCTTTGAGTTTCTAATTAATGGTAGCCTACTCGATAAAAGTTCAAACTTAAAATACCAAAACAAAAAGAAAAGTTGACAGTGTTCTTAGCCGATATTGTATTTTGTGAAATAAATATCTTTTTTTACTAAAAGGAAAAAGGTGTCCGTTATAGCATATGTGCGTTATACTTTCAACCATTGCCTATGTCAAAGTTAATGGTATGGAATGCATTTGACAGATGGATAAATGTACCAAAAGAGAAATCAAAACTATCAAAACTTGTTATATTTGTATATAATTGCATTAGAGCCATGCAAGAAGAGTGCTTTTGTCTAATTTACGGCACTATATTTTATTTCATAGGTACTTGAGTTTGAAGTTTTATTGTTTGTTTAGTTTGCATTGTTTGAAGATTTTATGATTAAAGAAATATATTTGTACAAAAGTTATTTTTTATCATATTCTGGTGCGTTATAACATATCATATCTTTTTAATCAAAATAACTAATCTAAGTGGAGCTACGAAGATTTAATATACCGCAGGTTGCATCAACTTCGTCTTCATAATATCCACAGTCATTGTCACCATCGCAAAGCCAAGTCAGAGAAATACAAGTTCCCCTTATGTGACAATAGAATTCGGAGCTCAAACATACTGAAAATATATTTCAATTTTAATTACACATTCAACTTTACACATTCAATTTTACATTCAAAATTTACATTCAATACACATTCAATACAAATTCGGCCCATGGTTGGTCTATTCTTCATCAACTCGGACACAAATGGGTAAAAGACGGCTAAACCAGCATCCGCAATGCAAATAAAATTTTCAGAAGATGGATTCAAGAAAAATAAGAAATTTCAATAAGAGTAAATAAGGAACTATAAGTATATTCCCCTTACTTTTGGGAATCTGAATTTCAAAATCATTTTCAGCGCAGACGTTATAGGCCTAAATTGCCAGGATATGGCTATTGTAATGTTCGTTTATATCAGCACAAATACATTCATGAACAATTACAAACACGTATTTTAAGCAGATGAACAGAGGATCAACAAAAGTTTGGTTTGATAATTAAGACTTACGATATAACCATAATAAGGTTATGCCCTTCTTAAAACCTATTAACTTTAGCTCAGATTTAACTAAGGGTTCATTACATAGGTATAATAATGCTAATAATAATCGATAGTAATAATAATAATAATAAGGAGGCTTTCCATGACTTTGCAAAGATTTAATGCAGTCTGCTTCAACAAACAATTCTTTTAAGCCGATTGATGACCTCGAGTAGCCGGGCGGTGATTCAGCACGTATTGCTTGAATCGTTATTATTAAACCCCAGGTTCTTTACACCGGGTAAAAAATAATAATAATAATAATATAATATAAAAATTAATAATAATATAATAAAATTAACACCAGTAATAATAATAGAAATAATCATAATAATTATTATTAGTAGTAGTAGTATTAGTATTATTGTTATTATTATCATTAAAATATAAATATAACATAATATTATACAATATCATATATTATTATATAACATTGAATTGAAATATTATATAACATTATATAATAATAATAATAATAATAATAAATGTTTAACGTCCGTTTCCTCATCCAGGGATGATGTCAGGGACGTCCCCAACAGCACACATCACTATAGATCAATTCACCCAGACCATCTGCAAATGAAATGTGCTGATGAGAATATATAATATATATATATATATATAATTATATATATATTATATATATATATATATATATATACATGTATATATATATATATATATTATATATAATCAGCAAATCTTCTTAGCAGCTAGATGACCTCGAGTAGCCGGGTCGCGATTCAGCACGTATTGCTCGCATTGTTTTTATCAAAGACCCGATTGTTTACACCTGGGGTAAAAATAATAATAATAGTAATAATAATAATAATAAGTAATAATGAAAAAAATAATAATAATAATAAAAATAATAATACTAATAATAGAAATAATAAAACTAATAATAAAAATACACAATTGATGTCCCTTTTGTTATCCAAGGATAATGTCAGGTTCGTCGGGATAGCGCAATCTTAATAATGTATCTTAACATTTTTGTCAAGTTATTTTAGCACAGTATCTTGAAATATAAAAGACAGGTTGATGTAAAATACTCAGCACTAAGTCTTCTTAAGTTAACTTACGACTCGACTAATTTAACTTAAAAAGTGAAACATGCTTACCAGAGTTTCTTTGTGTAGTTGTTGTTGAAGTAGGCCAAATTGATGTAGTTCCTGTAAAAGCCGTTCATGCAATTGAAGAGTAAATATACATGAAAGAAGAAGAAAAACAGCAACATAAAAGATGGTATAATGATACTAGTCTAAGAAAGGTCAATTGAGGTACCTCACTATTTAAGTTATTTCATTAGCTAATGCAGTAAACATTCGGATGTAGTTTAAATAGTGATTTTAATTAAGAGTTTTAAGAAGGTTTAGAAGAAAAATGAATTAAATTAAATTAATCCTATCAAAATCCTAAGATCTGCTTCCTAAAAACAACATATAAGCTAGTAATATTTTGCACTAATATCTATTACGAAATGTATGATAGTCTAATTGAAATTGACTTAATTGTTAATACTCAAATCAGCCCAACCTAAAATTACCTTTAGTAGTCTTATTTCATTTAAATACATTTCAAAGTAATAATGTAGTCTAATAGGTTATCAAATTATTTGCCTTTTTAAATATGCAGCGTTACTTAATTAAGATTTTCGATAACTACCTATTCTATGAATTGTTAAAGCAATTTTAAAAAGGAGATCTTCTAGGTCTAAATATTTCAGTTAGGCTACTGTGCATGGACAATTTACGAATAATAGTTAATTCTAATGGTAACATAACCTAAATTTGGAGCAAACGATGAAATCTCACAAGTTGCGCATCTTTATTTTGCTTATTTTTGCTTTATGATTTTTGCTCATAGAGAATTATGAGAAATTTTGGATTGAATCAGGGTCATCTTTCCACTGATACTTTTAATTGTTTTTGAAAATAAATAATATAAAGCAGAAAGTAATTATGATGATTGTGCTAGGCATATTTTGAAAGTAAAATGTTTTTATGGGAGCCGCTTTTAAGATACATGTATATAATTGTGAAATGTTAAAACAATTCTTGTTAACTGAGAAAACGCTGAAGCATTCTTAAAGATTTTTTCTGAAAAATGTATACACTAGCATTTACATGTATATTGCTAAAAATTGAGAATAAGATAATGGTAATAGCCAACCTAATGCTAAATAATTATAAAGTAATAAAACTCGTATAACTGATACCATAAAGGTTGCGAATCTTGCTGCTCTCTATTACCATTGGGCTTTCAGGGTTCGCCTGCCTCAGATTAGCCGTCGTTTTCACTGCTCGTTCAGACATTGGTAGAATTCGCTAATAGGATTTATCTGTACAGCGAAAACCGGGTAATCGGATTCGGTGTTCAGATGGGTTAAATGACTACAATATACATGTATATAATGCGTATTATTCTAAACTACTTCAAACATATACCACATTGGCTTTCATCACTGCCGTCGTTGCAATTGCTTACACCGTTGCAACGTCTCCGGCCTGCGATGCATTGATTCCCATTCTGGCACATGAATCCTCCTGACACACTGCAATATGCCACTGTAATACAACAAGATCGTAAGGCTATATTATATTATTCAACCGTATTTGTAAATTTTTAATTAATATACATAAAAACTTGATCAATTCCAACGGACCCTGACAAGAAAACTATTATCGTTTCATATTTAAAATTGCATATCTTTATTATCATATTAAACTTATAAAACAGCTATGCATATCATATTTGAATATAATTTTAATCAAACTTGTGTCGGCTTTTAAGGCGATTTGAATTCTATGAACTTGCTATAGTTTATGACGCTGAGATCATTGTCTATTTACTCTGAAGAATACCCAATCCAATATTACTTTGACTAGGATCCTCAACACTTCTTACTTCAATACTGTTTTCGAGCTACTACTGAGAAACTTTGTCATATTGCAGCTTTTGAAATAAATTCCATAATAATTATTGATGCGTACCAACTTTTGGAACATTTTTACAGTCGACTTGGCCAATGAGCAGCGCTTTATATGTATTCTTTAACGAATTCATTCGCGAAAGGGGTGTCATTTTCAACAGCAGTCATGCATTTCCAATATGATTGGATACCTATAGATTCAATATAAGATAGAACTTCACAGAAGTTGATTAAAAATCAGTGATTAGGATCTGTGAAATCACAAATAAATGCGTGATAATTGAATTACTATTTTAATATTGCGCTATAGGTAGAATCAACGCAAAACTCAATCGATCTCCAATGTACCGTCACACGATATACACATCAAAGAGATGTATTTTCAATCACAGTCTGCCTTAGCTCTACAAGAAGCACTGTATCGATCCGCCAATTCACAAAAGTAATATCCCAATATAGCCTTCTTCTTGAAAGTAGAGCGGCTTTTGGGGTGGGTTCCCTCTGCCATCTTCGATTCTTAATCGCTTGACCAACTTCAGAATATAAAATCTCTGATAATTTAATCTCGAACTATAACGATCAAATGTCACAAAACGTCATAAATTACAATTATCCTGCTTATATGAATATTTCGTAATGATTAATATCCTAGTATCTAACACTATATAACACTATATAACACTAGTATCTAACAATAAAATATGTAAAGGATGTTATGTGCTTGCAGGCAAACGGTGTATAAAAGTAAGCACAAGTATAGAAGACTATACACTAAAGAGAATCTTTGTAGCGGATGATTCATGTCATCAATGTGTACGGTGGCTTATAATTATTATTTCAAAATCTAAAATAGTATCGTTAGCATGCAGCTTACGGTTAATTAAATGCAGGACTCCATATACAGCGTTCAATTAATTCAATTTTTTGGTAGGAGTTTGAAACAGGTAAGGAGTTTCAACTATTTAGGTCATATTATAACATAGGATGAGAAATGTGAGACTAAACTATATAGCAGGATTGCTCAATCAAAAGAGGCGTTCAGTGATAGGAAATAACTCTTAACAAAAGGTTTAATGGAAACTAGAAGGATAAAGATATTGAAAACCTTGGTATGGACCAAGATATTATATGGATGTGAAAACATGGACCTTCAGGAAAGAAAATATCAGGAAACTAAAAGCTTTGAAAATGTTTACATGGAGAAGAATGGAAATTATTAGCGGGACTCAAAAAGTTACAAATGAAGCAGTTCTGGAGAGAGTTGGTGCCGGTAGACAGTTGACAAACGCATTAATATATAGGAAGAAGAGTTAGTACACAATCTAAGGGAGAAAGTCTACTAACAGAAGTCACAGAGAAGTAGAATAGAAGGCAGAGGAAGGCCGAGATTATAAATGTTAGGTGATTTAAAGATCCACTCATATATGGACATGAAATGGAAAGACGAAGACAGAGAAGTGTGAAGGCGTTATATGCCCATAACTTATGTTATGGGCATATTATGTTATGTTATGAGCGCTGTCATGTGCGCACTAACAGAAAAAGATACAGCTCAGAGAAACAGTGTTTAACTTTAGCGAATGCATTCTGTTAGTTTATGCTCAGAGTAAACAAATGTGAAATATTCATGAATGATTAAATTTATGCACCCGAAATGCATTGTATATTAATATATTTTATTGCATTAGTTATTTGTAATAGTTCTTGTATTAGTTAGTAGTTATTGTAGTAGTTATCCGTATTTTATTGTATTACGTCTATATGGTCAGACTCATGAAAAGTGTAATAATTGAACAAGTTTAAAATGGGTTTAACAAATTATAATATACCGCAGGTTGCATCAGCTTCGTCTTCATAATATCCACAGTCATTGTCACCATCGCAAAGCCAGGTCAGAGAAATACAACTTCCTCTTCTAGGACAATAGAATTCAGAGCTCGAACATACTGAAAATAAAGTTTCATTTATATAGTAAACGTTTTATAAAGTTAAATATTCACTTTGTAATTGTCTATTTAGAAGTTAAATATTCAAACATTTCAATTGCATCTTAATCAACTACTTCATGTAAATCGAAAATTCAGAAGCTGTTTACAAAAAACCTTAGCAAATAGGCCTACTCTGAAAGCGAGAAAAGCTATGTACCTCGGTGGCTTTGTTAGCTCAGAATTCTTAGATTTTTCAATAAAATTTTCTTTTGTAGTATTTGCTATTATCTGCAGAAATATGAACAATTACAAACAAATGACGCATCTATAACAATAACAAAAAATGTAAGAAAATGACAAAGGAATCAATATGAAGAGTGTCAGGAACTCAATACGAGTATAATTAGGTAACCTTAAAGTTAAAACTATTTGCTCTCTCTCTCTCTCTCTCTCTCTCTCTGTGTCTCTCTCTCTCTTCTCTCTCTCTCTCTCTCTCTCTTTCTCTCTCTCACTCCCTCGGTATATGAAGCCCTCTTTATATTCCGCAAGTGACCTCGTCTATCTTACATACAGTGTCTTTAATAACTGCTTTTTTACTCAATAAAGTCTTTAGAACCTGACCGATGCTCTTTATTTGTTATTATTATTCAGTTTTGATTCCTTATCTGAATTAAAATTAAAATTAACCTATCAGTTACTTATAATTGTTTCCAATCTTCATAATATAATTTAGAGTAGATAGGCTACGTACCTGATGATGATGTAGTGTACTGAATAAAGCCGAGTGTGGAACGAGAAACTACAAATAATTATAAACTTTGTTGTATTTAATATTAAGCAATTAATATTCAATGCCGTTTGATTTTCTTCTTATATTTGATTTGATTTTGATTTTTTGGCTAGAGACAGTGGAGAAGTCGGTAAGATACTCGAAAATTTTGAGCCCCCCCCACACCGCATTTTTAATGGTGGGTGTTTCACATGTCCCGAAGAAGGAGGGTCGAAAGCAAGAAATGTGTACACTCTCAACAAAAATTTCGCGCCACCCTTAACAAATCCCTGGATCCGCCCGTGGTCAGTTTCCTAACTCAAAAGCAATGTCAGTGACGGGCGAGCCTAGGATTTTAACCCTGCACATACCGATCCGCGGTTGAAAATCTTATCGACGGCACCAATGGCTTTAAACAATGTCAACAGGCCGTTATCATATAACTATTTCAACCCTGTTTTCCTCAAAGTTATCTCGTTAACCCCCAAAAAATAAACATTTCATAATTAGTCTCGCCTTAATGTAATAGGCCTATGCATGCATGTTAAAGTTGTCGCATCCATTTTTCAAATAACCTGTCTATTTTCCCATACCGGAAATATTCATTTACTCTCAGTCAAGTCTATAAGCCACTAAACCTCTCCCATTATTAAAGTTCGTCTAAATTATTTTTCTCTTTGTTTGGAAAAGTTACTTGCTAGTCAAATGCTGTAAATATCAAGAACATTGGTCAGCTTAATACGAGTTTATAGTTAAACAATGAGTGTTGTCAGCTATAAAAACAGTGTAGTGAGCTAGCCGTGGCCATAAAACCTTGTAGGCCAATTATAGGCCTATATAATATTGCTTAATTATGATATGAGGCTTACTTCTAGACCCTAGATCCTTTCAAAAGATCTCTCTCTCTCTCTCTCTCTCTCTCTCTCTCTCTCTCTCTCTCTCTTCAGTGCACTGCCAAATGGCAGGTTCAAGGTACATATTCATACTAAAAGTCTGCTATCTTGCTCCATAAGAGCACTCCTTAGATCAACCAGTTAATCCCTGCACATGGTCTTATGCCTTATCCACACCTTATGTAGCCTATAGCTTGGGAAAAGTATGGCTTCTAAGGTAGTTTCCCCTTGCATTCCTCAGTTAGATGGATTAATTATCACTTAATCCAGAGTGGAAAATATTTCGTGATGAGGCAGGTCCCTTCTTGCCATCCTCAGCTCCTGCCTTAGTCGCCTCTTACGTACACGCAGCAGATTGTTTGCGATTGCCCTATTCTGCAGTGGTCCAACCACACCCCAGTGGAACACGAGCAACGCTATACGTTATAATCAAATTAATGAATTCCTAATTTCGTTGGAAAGTTTTATGATAGAGGACCATTATATATCGTATATATATATATATATATATATATATATATATATATACATACCCCACATTAAAAGTTGTGCATTATACATGCAGACATGATGACTCACTAAATAACACCAAAGCATGTAGAAAACAGTTATTGGAGGCCTTTCGGATTTTTCTCAGATTTAGTCATTTAGTCATCGTTAGACGAATTTAATACGATAACTCTATCTGAATATTTTGCGTTTGACAGTCTTACTAATCATATTCAATAAAAAAGGCCATGCGAAACTTGAAGGGTTGGTCAAAAGTGACCAATTCAAATAGATAAGTCTATAGGCCTACGGTTTCCTAATACTCGATTAATCAACATTGAACACGAAACAAGCTTGCCTGATATACCTTGTGTAGTTGTTATGGAAGTAGTTGATGAAATTGGTCTTGTAGTTGTTGGAAAGCCTGTGAATACAATAGCAGATGTAATTTAAATATAGGCCCCTTTACGAAAGAAAATCAAAATATGATTAACTTACGTCATTATTTTAGTTATCATACAAGCTAATGCAGCAAACCTTCCAAGGTAGTATAATACTTCATACCTGAAGTTTTTATTTGAGCTGCATCTGTAGAACTTTATTAAAAGCAGACTTGATTTGGCATCAGGTAGGTTGTAGGCTTATTTTATCAATAACATATGTACCGATATGATAATTTTTGCTCTCTTTAGAAGTCTCATCAAATTGAAATTGGCCTAACCTTAATTAAAATGGTCAAAATTTCAAAATAAATTGCTTTTGAAGTGTAGCCTAATGATTTGTCGTTAGATATACATGTATTTAGAGTAAATTTGTTCTGATATTTCTACAACAATCTCTTCAGTGAACAGCTAATAAAAATTTTCAAGGAAGTCTACCTAGTAATTTCTGAGAATGGGCAGTATTTGAAATATTGATCATGGCCACATACTCTATCTATTAAGAAAACAATTAAATATTAGAATATGCGCAATATTCTAGATTATAAACTACTTTGAACACAGACCACACTGGCTTTCATCACTGCCGTCGCTGCAGGTGCTTACACCGTTACAGCGTCTCCAGCTTGCGATGCATTGATTCCCATTCTGACACATGAATCCCCCTGACAGGCTGCAATATGCAACTGTAACACAAATGGGTTGTAGGCCTAAGACCATTTTGTAATATTAATCATTAATAAAAAGTTGTTAATTAATTTTTTAATAGGCATAAGTGCAAGTTCCATTGCATTTAATAAGAATTATTATCGTATCGTATTTAAATATCATATTTAAATATCATAAAACGTTGAATATCTTACATATATATTAGGCCTCTACGTCTTTGAATATTGCACTTGAATGTTACTTTAATTATATTTAGTTTGGCGTTCTAGATAAATTTGAAAATAAGTCGTAACTTTACTATAGTTAACAATACTGAGTTCCCTTTCCTGCTACTCTAAAATAACAACATTCCACATTATATTGACACCAATGCTCTATGTTTTCCAATTTAATCTAAGCCAGAGGAACTTTGCTAAAGTATTTCATCTCGTTTAAAATAACTATGAATTACGGAAGATTCGCAACCTATCGACGATTATATCTATCGACGATTATATCTATCGACGATTATATCTATCGACGATTATATCTATCGACGAGGCCAATAATAATTGAAGTAGGTGAATTCTGAAATGAATTCGTGTAAAGAGGAACACTTTGACCAACAGTCGTGCATTTTCTAAAAGATTTCGCACTAATTTATTGCAAAATCTTGCGAAGTGCAATATTGGTCAGTCATTAGAATAACAAGAGTGTTGTATAGGTTATTAGCATATATTATCATAATTTAAAAAAATAAAAGAGCTTAATTTCAGACAAAATTAAAAATTAAACATTTGTAGCAAAAAATACATTAATACACAACTATACTTATGTTATTAAATTATTTATGTTGCCTTGCGCAATTACTTAGTATGCAAAGAGCATAAATACATGTATATGCTTAAATTCATGACTGAGGGTTTGCAAGCTACATGGCTACTTGATTATATAATTGTATTAGTATAATATTATGTCGCAGTGGACAGTCGTATGAAAAAGTTATATTGCTTAACTAATATAATTTTTTTCAATATATGGTTTAATATAGGTTTTTTCAACATACCGCAAGTTGCATCAGCTTCATCTTCGTTAAATCCACAGTGATTTATACCATCGCATAATTGGGACAAAGAAATACACGTTCCAATTCTAGGACAATGAAACTGATTGCTCAAACATCCTAAAAATAAATATTGTTTTATTTAAGTTATGTATAAATGAATGTCCTATATTCTAGTTTGACATTCACATTCACATTCGAATTATGATATTTTACATTACCAAATAAATTGCGTTATTTTACATTACCAGAGAGCTTGTGATAATATAACACAATTCAGATCTACGAGAACCTAGAATAAATTTTTATAATCAGAACAGACACTTCTTTGTACTTTTTTTTATAGATTCATGAAATTCATTTATAAGATATGTTTCAGGACAATTTGTGTCCGGTATCTGATATCAACATGCCCTCCGTAGTCCTGATCTGTATGGTTGCATATAGCTTGTTATATATATACTGTATATACACTTAGTTATGATCGTATTGGTACAAACAAGTTACACAAGAACAAGTAAGATCCTTCCTTCAACTTCATGGCTTTCAACTGTTCGATATAAATTCACTTGTTCTAGAATTCGTTAGCTTAATGCAAATTTAAATTAACCAATTAAACATGTATATTTGTTTAAAATCTTCAAAATATGGTTTTGAATAGCTAAATACCTGACGGCGATGTAGTATACTGTCCAAAGCCGAGTGTGGAACGAGAAACTACAAGTAATTATAAAAATTGATTTAGCGCACAAAATTATTGAATCTCTTTTTTATTAATTGCTAGTTTCGGACCATAAGTTTGCCAAATAAATTTCGGCAAATTTTTTGTCAGTTAAATAAATTAGGCCTAAGTTACAAAATATGTGAAATATTATGAGAAATTCGTGCAGATATATTCTCAAGAATGGCATTCATATATCACAAGTTAATAATAGGATAACGTACATTTTCAATATGCGAATGCTACTGTTTGAGTTTTATATTTATGATAATATTGTGAAAATTATATTGTGTGCGTTACTCCAATATAGACATCATAGAACTATTCTAGAATTCAGATGTGACGTCGAAACCAAAACCTCTGAGATTAGGATCAAGACAAGACCTCAAGACAAAAACAAGACCAAGGCTGGACTCGTCGAGACCAAAACCGGGCCCCTCGAAACTAAGTCCAAGACCAAGACCGGATCTTGGAGATCTTCGAGTCCGAGACCTTGACCAAGATGTGGTTGCGGTTGTGGTTGTGCATGGCTTTTTTGTTCGTTTAGTAGGCATAAAATACGTCATCAAGACTTCTATTCGAGTTGGCTACTAACCTGTAGGTAGAATAATTATTGAAACAACATAGTCTACACTTGGTACGCTAAATTAACATCGCCTACTTGACAGGTTATTAGTGCCACATACTACATGTAGGATGCTAACAGCTGTATACTAAATGTAGGCTGATATGTTCTGCATTAGGCATTATCATTTGACTCTATATTCAATGGATTTTCCCATAACTGCTTAATAAATCAAAATATCTACTCTATTAAACTGCAGAAGTCTCTTTGAAATAAGTCCATGCAAATGTTTTTCAAGTCCGTACATTCCAAGAAAAAATTACTGGTATTTGATTTCATATTTATGTAAGCCTATATACATGTACAGCAATTGATAAGCAAGAAATAGACATTAAAATACGTCATTGTACTTACATGTATAACTCCTGCAAATTTTCCATTCACAACTTTTTAAAAATAGTCTAAATATTACACGAGACCACTGTTTCGGAGATTTCCGTGACTAATCACTCGAGACCAAGATCAAGACAACGACCGGCACGACGGTAACCTTCGAAACCGACACCAAGACCAAGCTCGACAAAATCCGGTTTCTAGCAGCTCGAGACCAAACCTGGTCTGCAGGACTACAAGTCTGTTTTAGATAGTTGTTAGATAGTTAAGTATCGGTATGTAATTTAGGGAAAAGCTAAAGCTATGGTTAACGCCAGTTTCCTCACTCGAAAGCTATGTCACTGACGGGCGAGCCCAGGATTTGGACCTCGCACATACTGATCCGCGGTCGAGTATCTTACCGACTTCGCCACTGGCTCCAGCCAGATAAACAGATAAAGGTAGTCAGATAAACACATATAAATCGAAATTCATTATATGGCAAATATTTTCTGTGTTGTGTCCTGGATATATATATAAGTATATATATAAATTTATATATATATATATATGTGTGTGTGTGTGTGTGTGTGTGTGTATGTGCGTGTGTATTTCAGTATTCTGACCAAATCATCAGTATTATACCAAATCACTGACATATATAAATATAAATAAATATTCAAAAGAAATAACATTAAAAAAACTAGAAACAAAGGGTTTCAAACAGTCTGTGGAACCCAGAATCCTAGAAACATAGAACCTGGACACCGACGACCATCCGTAAAGTGCACGTGCCATAAAAGACGACTTTGCAAGAATTTTGGAAGGTAACTGGAAACCACCTCAGAATCCATATTAGTCTCAAGCTAACGGCAACATTTAGTCGTGGATAAGGAGAGCCTGTCATTTGAAAGCATTCCTACATCATTTAAAAATTTATTGGCCTTGGTTTATCTCAATCAGCACGAGGAGTTTAGAGTATCAGTATCACATTACCGCAGTATCAAATAATTAGGCCTATATGCTTTTATATCGGCCTAGTTTGATAAACCTTTTATGAAATAAACAAATCAGGGACTCTAATACAAATAAATACATATCTATACATGTATTTCGATATTGCGGCAGAAATTTGTTCTAGAAGTGTATTCGTTAATTGCATTAAAAATTAAATAATAGTAATTGTATATAATTCTTTTAAATATTCACAATTAATATTAGAATACGCAAAACCTACCTGAAGATGTTATAGAAACACCTCTAAATCCTGGTGTGGTTCGTGGAACTACATGAATATGTATAAATAAATAATTTTAAAAATTGAAATAGTAGACTATATTACGGTAACAAAAACATTTTAATAATTTAACGAAACCATAAAAGAGTTTCGAACTTTTATTAGCAGAGGATCAGAAGCCACTTAAGTCTTTTTATCTCAAATGCCTTTTTATCTCAAATTAATGTCATATATAACATGTTTTTACTGCAAGTTATATTTTTGATTGTTATGTCTAGATCCGCAGGCAAAAAACTTAAACTTAAATAGTACGCTGATCTTTGCAATAGGCCTCCTATTGCTCGATTATAGCGGCAAATTTGTCCTTTGTGAAGTAAATTCCATTGAAAATTTCAGCCATATTAAAAGAAAGTAGTTATTTTGCTCGTAGATATGTTCCTACTTACAAATACACACCTCACGTACTACAGCGAGTCCTAGCTTAGTTTGTATTTGTCTAGTTTTCATTACTGCTAGTTAATGACGCAATGAAATTTACCTACAGGGAGTGGCAAAAAATATTCCGCTAGCGAAATCTCAATAATATCGAAAAACTAAACATATTTTTACAAAAATTGTGGAACTACTAGGAGAGGAATTTCGGCATATAACTTGCAAATTTGGTCAAATCTATTCAGCAGTAAAAAATTACATCGTTTTTACGAAAACTGCTCAAATCAATTTTAACATGGCTTACATGTACTTAAGCCAAGTTCTAACCTCATGCTATGGTATCTTGTAAAATAGTGTTACACAGAGTCAACTTAGCCCCTTTAACGTATGGCTAGCCTAATCACATACCTGGTGAAGTTTGTGTAGTGGCATCAGGATCTTGCGCTGTTGTGGTGGTTGAGCTCTCCATAAAACCTAATAAAGAGAGAGAGAAGTAAGTTTACTTTCAAATTTCAAACGATCGGCAGCAGAAGTACAATCAGCTACAAGCAAATACAAACTGAAAATAACGATTGTAAGTAAATCATACACTAGGTGCACAAAATTTAAACAAACGTAATGAATGATGCAAATAAATAAAACAAGCCCAACACTATTCAATCGGTCCCTAGTGAGAGCATTGCTCTATCTAGCTAGTCGCCGAGATGGTATGGGGAAGTGCCTATATCAGTATATTTTACCAGTTATTGAATAAAAAAATTATATAGGATTCTAAAATTATATATATAGTTTTAGCCGTTTTTTATGGAATACACTAATCCATAATAAACTAATACAAACTAATCCATAATCCGTTTCTATGGACTGGTACACTAATCCTTATGTGAACACTATAAAAAATAATGAAGTTCAAAATTTTAAGATTGCATTTCGGAATAAAATAGCAATTTCATGCAATTCCGGATCATACACTCAACAGCAATGTAAAGAACACCAGTACTAGTCATACAAGTAATTGAAAAAATTTCTCATTTGATAGAAGTGGCACATACATTTACAACCCTCAGAATAATGAACATTGAGCGTACTAATATACACAGAGGGACGAAATATGCAAGTTAGGCAGTAGTTATCAGTTTCACAATTAAATTGAATGTTTATTATATTATGGCGAAAATTAGATGGAAATTATTTTTGAATGTAGTTACGGTATGTATAATTATGCCTATAGCTTAACGGTAAGTAAAATACGAATTTTACACCCTACCTTCGCCATAAATATATGGCGTTACATGTAAGTTACAGTTATAGAGTAAATGCACTATAGTGAAATGATCATATTTTAATAAAGCTATCACATTTAATGCCATATGTTTCAAAAATAGGCAGTTTAGTCAATTGCTCGTGAGATCACAAGAACTTTTGTTGTTGCTGGCTCTAATAGAGTCCTTTGATTAGCCTATTATGGGGATTTGTATGTAGGTCGAGCGTGCTTTAGAATATTAAGTTACCACACCAACTTCTGGCGCAAGCACGTAGGCCCTTACGCGACTGATTTATCGAGCCATCTATGACTATCTGAATAAATTTAGACCACTTCGTATTAGGCATTCTTTAGGTGAACGACGTCAAGAATACTTAAAGTTTAAGGTAATGTAAGATAAATTCATGTTAGAATTGTTACATGGACGCTACATGCGACATAACTTTAAAAGAATTCACTGAATTTCTTATTCGACTCATATACATAAATATGTAACTTTCGATTACTGAACATCTTCTTCTGTGCACTGCCAAGTGTTTGTTCAAGGATGCATGTTCAAGTTACATATTCATACTCAAAGTCTGTCTTCTTGCTCCACAAGAGCACTCCTTAGATCAACAAGTTAATCCCTTCACAATGTCTATGCCTTATCCATACCTTACTTAGCCTATAGCTTGGGAAAAATATGGCTTTGGAGGTGGTTTCCCGTTGCCTTCCTCAGTTAGGTGGATTAATTACCATTTAATCCTGGGGGAAAATATTTCATGGTGAGGTGGGTCCCCTCTTGCCATCCTCAGCCCCTGCCTTTAGTCGCATCATACGTACACGCGGCAGATTGTTTGCGGTTGACCTATTCTGCAGTGGTCCAACCACACCCGAGCACAACACGGGGAACATATCCAAATAAAATGTTTCCATGTGAGGATGTTTTGGACGCTGGCGTTTGTCCTATAAATTCCAAAGCATCGGTCAGTTCGTTTCGCCATTATTGCAATTAAAATTAGGAGTATCAGTTAGTTTAAGAAGCTGCCAAGCACGTTAGCGTCAGTGTTATCACTCGAAAGCGATATCAGTGAAGCGCATAAATGAATTAAAGACACAGTTTATTTGTTAGAGCTAACAGTTAATTAAACCGGTATCTTACAATATTGTAAATTATTTTAACAAACAGCATAGGTAACCTGGTGTGCGTCTACTCGATAACATGTCATCGTTGTTTGGATTAGATATCCGGTCATTAGCTGCAATAATAACGAGTTTATACATGTACATAACAATAAAAAACATTACATAGTATGAGCATGTATATATACATGTACATACCCATTGTGTAAAAATTAAATCATAATTAAACAACATAGCAAAGTTAAGTGAAGTAAAATTCTATTCAGCTCCCTTTTCTATTCTTATTATGGACTATTTTAGAGTATTGTAAATATATTAGTCCTCTTAAGCTGTTATTCAATTGTATTGGCGTAAGCCACTTTAATTCAATCAATTCCATATCAAAATATTCAGTTCTTCAAATTCTCAATACCCTCCAAATTAGGTTCCCATTTCACAGTCGTAGATGAGTGTGATAGCCACCAATGACCCTATTCTCTATATCATTCTTGGACGTTTTGATTGTTATTATTAGTTTAATAACTATTAATTCTGATGATAAAATGTCAGGCATTCAGAATGCATGTTCTCATAAAATTGTACCATAACTTAAACTGATGCCTAATATCGTGCAAGTAATTTGTACCAAATCATTTACTAATGCGATGCATTTTATCAGCTTGATTTGAAAGTGTAATTGCCTGAGGTATTAAAACTTAAATAATTTAATTAGGATAAAATTGAAACAGAAGGAAAGAGAAAATAAGGGGCAGACCGAGATAATGAACTTAGGTGATTTACAGATCCACTCATATGTGGACATCCAGAGGGAAATGGAAGATAGAGAAGAGTGGAGGCGTTATATAGACCTACCATATACCTGCTAGTAGGCAGTTCACTAAGAGAACTTCTCATTTCAGAATATGAAATGAGAAGCATGTAGGCCTACTTAGGCTTGAGCCAGTGGCGATATCGGCAAGACATCCGACCAAAGATCAGTACGTGCGGATTAAAATCCTAGGCTCACCCGTGCCTGATATCACTTTCGCGAGATGAAACTGATGTTAACAACGTTTTTAAAGCTTTTTTGCGGTTTAGTGAGGTAATACGTTTCCTGACGTTATGGTTTCTAATTAAACCGTTTTAAAAGAAAAGTAATTTTATAAGTATAAACTGGTATGTTAGTTGTAGCTAAATAAATTACTTATTTAACGAACTAGTTACTTACCTAGCGGAGTAGATGGCAGTCTCTGCACCGATGCTGTCGTAGATTCTGTCGCAATATTATTCAACAATATTTGCATACTATATATGAGAAGTTATTGTATTAATATAATTAAGGCATGCAATTAAGTTGAATGTACTTCTTTGTACTCCTGTACAATTTTGGTAGCGCCAAATGCCTCAAAATGCTTATTGAAGGGATAATGTTAAATGAAATTGTGTTTGGTACGCTAGACTTGGAGTGTGAAAAAGATAAGTTTGAATGGCAACATAAAATATAAACAATATTGAAGATGTACTTCTAATTTTTATTTAGACACACAATGTGTTGATATTTGGAATTTATTAACACCATTTATGTTCTATGCTTAATCAGTGTTACCTCAGAATTGCATTCACGTATTCTTACAGTTTACTATCGAACGCATAGCTCACGATGCATCGAAAAATAAGTTAATTCAATCATCGTTGAACCTTCGCATGCAATTAAGGTTATACTTTTTATTACTGTACCGTCACCCAGTGTTGGAATCGCCTTTTTGATATCACCTTCTTGACATAACCCTTTTACATGTATGTCACCTTATAGCATGACAACGCCTTCAAATGTTCATTTCCTAGTACAGTAGGTGACAATTTGTTTACATGGCTTTGCATTTGCTTAGAGAAATATGGCTTCAAGAGTGCTTCCAATGTCATCATCAAAATATATAATATTGAAGATTTACTTACAATTTTTATTTAGATCCATAAAGTGTTGCTTTTTTGAATTTATTAGTACCATTTATGTGGTCAAGCTGGCTCACACTTGATATTTAAACCAGTTACGGATAGACGATCGTTTGATGCGGTTGTATAACTGATGCATAGTATTCAACTCTTTCAGCAATTTTTGCTTGATGTTGTCATTGATGATTGTAGCACTCTAATTGTTGATGTTAGCAGTACCTATGTACAGTACTATTAGATTAATTCATTCATCACTTGAAATTTGTCGTTGCTAAATTTTACGATGATTCAGAATAACTCAGGATAGAATAGTTGTACAGCTATAAAACCAGTCGCAACATATTGTACATGTACATGCCACAAAAGAGGCATACCTGGATTAAATAGACCTAGTGCAATTCCATTCGAAGGTTCAGATTTAATTGTGTCATAGGATCCTGAAATAGCAATAGTGTTACAATATTAGTAGTAATTATAGTATTTTATAATATACGAATCCTGCAAATCAGGAGCCTGGTCTAAACTTAATTTTTTTCTAGAAATATATCAAAATAGGCCTAAATTATACTAATAACTATGGATTAAAATCATATTTTGATAATAGGCATATTTTATGAGATAATATATTCCTTTTATCTTGATATTATTATTTGAGCTCAGTATAACAGCGAGTGCTCAATGATCATATTAGATAATTTTCGTCAGATTGGACAGATTTGCAAAGGATTGATTTAATTTTGAATCGGTATGTGGAAATGCTTCATCCATTTTCTGTCTTGTACACGTATATGCTTCCATTTATTCAAAACACATCTGATCGCAAATGATTCTAGCCTAGCATAATTATATAATATGCAATTTAATATAAATACGACTAAATTACTGATATACATGTACGGCTCCTATACTCGAAACTCT
Source organism: Enchytraeus crypticus (assembly GCA_905160935.1). Taxonomy (NCBI): domain Eukaryota; kingdom Metazoa; phylum Annelida; class Clitellata; order Enchytraeida; family Enchytraeidae; genus Enchytraeus; species Enchytraeus crypticus. The sequence continues at coordinate 19,036 of CAJHZI010000674.1, read as the reverse complement.
CTGAGAACTATTTAGCTTTCGTAAAATTCGGATTAGAGAGATGAAATAGATTCTCTTAGCTCTTTCTCTAAATATGACATCAGTCGGAAAGTTTCGCGGACCTTCAAGTAGGTGCCTATTAAATAATCTAATGAATATGTTAAATATATAATCAGAGAATCGGAATTATAACATTATTTCTCGAGAGAAATAGTAAATAAAATCATTTAGCCTAACAAAACTTTTGCATTAACATTAAGTTATTAACTCAGCACGTTTTGACAGTTACAAATGTTTAGTTTCACTAAATGGTCAACAGATAAATTTTGAGCTAAGAAATCTGCGTATCCATTGCTAAATTAGAAATTGCAATGTGTCAATAGGGTGCAAAATTGGACGGCGTTAAATTTAAATTCTATACATGATTAGTTTCTCTTAAGCCAAGCTCAGTCAATGTAAACTAGTCTTCTAATATGTTATGTTGCTAATAATTTGATTTTACCAATGCTCTTCTTAAAGATATCAATCAAAATAAGCTTCTAAATAGAGACGAAAAATTAAAAGTAAAATTCTATACTATTACGTCTAAAATGCGCTGCATGGAGTTCATCAATTTTGAGTTCGTTGACTGCTTTCGAATCCTCAAAGGCTCAACGTCCTCTCGTGATTCTTGTCTGAGTTCAGATTCAAAGCTTAAACCTAAACAACTTGTATCTAGCTGACTCACGCTATTGGTATGATACATTTGTCTGTATAGACACTGTAGCCTTTGCCTTTGGAAAGTTAATAAGTTTATGCTATGGAGAGATAATCGATTCAACCGTGAAGTCTATTTCTTTCTTCAACCGCTTTGAACCAGTTTGAGTTTTGAAATCGTCTTAATAACAATTTTACTCGTTGCCAAATGTAATTAGTGCTTTTAGTTATCTCTGGCAATGTGCTTTTGCAGAGTCAACAAAAAGCACGACACTAAAGTATGTTTTATGAAATGATTCACAAAAGCCCTATACAGTAAGATAAGACTGTAATTTTGTCGACCATATTTATGAGCCATTCCAGCCTCTCCAAATTCCATTTGAATAGGCCTACTCTTCATCAAGTACGAGTAAGTCATAGACTGAAACATATTTGCCTTCAACGACAGATTGAGTAGGGCTATGCTTTATAGTAGTATGTATACATGTATATATATATATATATATATATATATATATATATACATATATATATATATATATATATATATATATATATGAATGTTAGATGATTTAAAGATAAACCAATTTATGAATACGAGGGGAAAGCAGAAGACGGAGAGTGGATGCGTTATATAAAATGGACATGTGGACATGCCAATAAGCAGTGCACTAAGAGAGATACACGTGTATATCTCTTAGTGTTTAGTGTGATATGTATATATATATATATATATATATATATATATATACATATATATATACGGTATATATATATTACATTTTCATATTTATATATGTGTATATCTCTTAGTGTTTAGTGTGATATGTATATATATATATATATATATATATATATATATATATATATACATATATATATACGGTATATATATATTACATTTTCATATTTATATATATATATGTATATATATATATATATATATATATATTAATAAGAATATTGCATTTTCCGTACTGTGTCCGCGACACTAAAGAATAGACTTGCCATTAACTGCATGTGTCCCAAGAGAGACATAAGCTCGAATTGAGGAAGATAACGGGAAACCAAGACATTGCCTTTTGCGATGTGATTAAATTATTGATCCACGGAGACTCCAGTGCTCTCTTTGGGATATGAAAGCAGATTTTGAGTATAAATGTCTGCCTTAGACCATTTGTTCTGCCATTTGGTAGAACATTAGAGAGAAATTTTCATTAGAAAATGAATGAAAATGAATCAATGCGAACAGTAAAAAGATATAAATATGAACATGAACATCTAGTTATACTGACACGCATAGCCTATACGCAATAATATATATGGCCTATATTAAGTAGCAGAATGAGAAACAGAAAGCAATCGTGTTTCATTTTAGACTAACTGTTTGGCAGGATGCTTGAGATTGACCAAAATGCCTAATAAGCAGAAAGCCTGAGCAAAATGCTCAATAAGCAGAAAGCCTGGAATGTAACTAAGTCTATGTATATGTCACTTATTATTATATCATATTCTATCTGAAGTCAAATTACATGGCATGTTATTCAACTAAAGTCTTCTGAATATGCTATAGTATTTATCATACTTAGAAATATAATGCAGGCTCCGTTTCATTAGGATGCTCTTTCAGCCTGCAGACTTCTATCGTGAGTAAATTCAAATCAGATCATCTCATCAATGATATTATTTTATAGTAATAATTATAAGCTTACCTTGATACACTTTTCTGCTAGAAGAATCAGCTGACCTAATTCTCGCCCAGACTGGCCATAGAGCAAAACATACGGCCACCAATATGAGCACCAGTATAAACAGAATGACAAGAGATATCTTCTTCCATGACCAGCGTCGTCTATGAGATCACAATTAGAATAAATCTATATATACTTGTATATATATATATATATATATATATATATATAAATATATACATATGTATTTATATATATATATACATATATATAGGCCTATATTATAGGCCTATGTTTATATCTATCCAAAGATATCCATATATAGACATCAATTGTACTTACCCATACCTTAAATAGCCGGTTGCTTGTGAAAAAATTTATTCTGAGTTGATTTCAATTTGCCTTCCTTAGTTTAGCTTTATCGCCACTTATGATACGTGCAGTAAACGGTTGGTCTAATCTTCAGTGACCCGGATTAAAAATATAGCCCAATTGAAATTTTATTTACATATATCTGCCTTCCTAAGATGAAAGCGGAAGACAGAGATCAGTGGAGGCGTTATATTGCCATGGACCTGCCAGTAGGCAGTGCACTTATAAATAAATAGGCCTATATATAATAGTAATAATAATAATAATAATAAAGGTTTAACGTCCGTCTCCTCATTCAAGAATGATGTCAGGGACGTCCCCAACAGCACACATCACTACAGATCAATTAACCCAGACCAATCTGCGAAAGAAATGTGCTGAGGAGAAGTAAGGTCCTAAACGAAAGCCAGTCCGGTGATCAAAAAATGGTCTAGGTAGATTGATTATGTCTATGGTGGGAAAAGGTAAGTTTTAAGCTTGCTAGAGAATGTTGAAAGAGAAAAGCAAGAGCGAAGATTGGCAGGTAAAGCGTTCCAGATTGTGGGTGCTGCGTAAGAAAATGAACGTCTGCCCAATGACGTGAGAATATTTGGAACTGAGATGAGAGAAGGTTGCCATCGGTGGAGCGAAGTGCACGTGAAGGACGATAGAGAAGAAGAATTTAATTTCAGTTAAGTAAGGAGGCTTGACAAATTGCAGAGTTTTGAAAGTTAATAGAGCTATTTTATATTTTATGCGTTGATTAACAGGCAGGGAGCCAGTGAAGACTATATATATATATATATATATATATATATACATGTACTTAAAAATATATATATATATATGCATATATACATGTACTTATATATATATATACAGTATATATATATATATACATGTAAATATATATACATGTATATATATATATATATATATATATATATATATATATATATATATATGAGGGTTGATAAATATATTATTAGTGAGAAAAACATGAAGAACACATAGTTGTCCTTCACTAAATAAGTATTTTTGCTTACTAGCTTAGGCTCTAGTTTAATAAGAATTTTTTTAAAGAATTATCACGTGGGTGAAGTCACTGTTGCTTGGAACCCGTTCTAAAGATATCCCCTCAGCTATTATTGTAAACAATGGATAAAAATAAAACGAGTGCCGTTATTTAACATTTACATTGGAAGAATTCGACACAAAGTAAGATTGCAGTCGACATGAAATGAGTTATAGGGGACAATGCCCCTTCAAGTGCTACAATCTATCGGTGGGTAGCTCAATTTCAGCGAAGTAGGCAATCGACCGAAGACGAGTACCGTTTAGGAAGCCCTGTAGAGACCTGTACTGATGAAAATATTCAACGTATCCAGTATGTATTATACTAAAAGACCGACGATTAAGCATTTGGTACGTAGTTAATAGTCTTAAGTTGCAATATGGCGCAACCCACTTTATTATAACTGACGTTCTGGGTTACAACAAGATTATATGCTAGATGGGTTCTACTATTGTCGACTGCTGAAATCCAATAAGTCCGACTAACAACTTCTCGTGGTAATCTCGATCTGTACAGAGCAGATCAGGCCAAGTTTTTCTCATGTATGTTGTGGAAATACGTCACTTTACCGACACCAGTTAAATTCAGTAAGATTGTGTCAGCAGGTAAAGTTATCGCATCGGTATTTTGGGAGAGTGAAAGTATTCCAATGATTGACTGAATATTAACTTGCTATTATAGACGCACGTGTCGTAGAAGGCGGCATAAAAACAAGATCCAAAACAAACGTCAGACAGGGCATTCGGTTGATGGGCGAAATAGCTCCAGAAATTGCTGCAAAATTTAAATTAATGAAACAATTTCAAAACAAGGTCTATTTGAATCCTGACCCTAGTTCAACTGGGATTTAAAGGAAGATGATGATGATGGCTGTAAAATGCAAAAATATTTATTTGTGGAGGACAACTCTTCCTCGTGCTTTTCTCGCTACTAATTGATTAACCCTCGCATATATGGGCTTAAATAGTATTATTGAAATACTGCAGGATGGTGGGCTATAATTGAAATTTATGAAGTATAGGCATTTTCATCTTTAAAGAGCATCTCAATATATACTTATTGAAAACACGTTCAATTAACTTACGGTTTATTAGGATCGTTTAACGCCTCCTTCGGAATTGATGTCTTGATGTTAGAAGCTGGTTGTTCAATGGTATAGCAAGCTCCTGATTCTTCCATAACTTCACTGAGAAATTGGGTTGAGGTATCTAATGTATTAATTATACCAATGCTAAAGCCTACAAAACAAGTTAGAAATTAAAAAGACTTTAAGATTATATGCATTGCTTTACACCAGAGAGAGAGAGAGAGAGAGAGAGAGAGCGCCAATGACATGGCACAAACTTTGAATGACTTTTCCCATTATTGATTATTCTTTTATTCATTATTCATTATAATATATAATCATTATTTACCTATTTGCTTAATACCTTTTTCAGTTTACTTGCAGTATCGGAATAATTTCATTCTAAGGCAGTAAAATTAGATATTAAAATAAATTTTTACAGCTAAAAAACAAATTACTTTGCCTGGATATTATTTTGCTGCAGCTCGTTCAGAGTGGCATCAATTAGATACATAACTATCCAATTATTTACCGATTATCTCAAAATTTAAAAAAATATTCAAACACAGAACAGAATTTCGTATAGATCGTAAACCAACTTTTTGGTTTGCATAATTTCTGCATGCAATGCAACCACATGTCTACAGAGATACCTTGCTACTGTTGAAGAGTTTTTGAAGTTTTGTATTATTTACTTTTTCATAGTTTGTTTAGTTCAATTTCATGATAGTATTAAGAAATAGGAAGAAGAGTTGGATTGGACACATTCTACGGGGAAGGTCTATTAAAGGAGGTCATAGAAGGTAGAATGGAAAGAAAAAGAGGTCTAATGATTCACTCATGTGGACTTGAAGAGGAAAGCGGAAGAAAGGGAAGAGTGAAGGCGATATATAACATGGACCTACCAATAGGCAGTGCACTAAGAGAGAGAGAGAGAGAGAACAGTAATAGTTGCCATTAATTGCGCGTTGTTGGCAGCCGGCGCGGATTTAAGAGTAACGTTTTTTCATAAAACGTTCAAACATATGGTTGTCTGAGGTGGCCATCCTTCTATGTGCTAACCGAACCCGACGTTGCTTAACTTCGTTCATTGTCACATAGCTCCATCAAGTGCGCTAAACATCCCACCTCATTCTAATAAATAGGCCTATATATATATATATATATATATATATATATATATATATATATATATATATATATAAGTAGATATACGTGTAACACTTCATGCATGCAGTAAAAATCATCATGTTTCCTTCAATCCCTGTCTAACTAGCTACCGTGCGCTCGCCAATCTAAAGCCCTTTCTGAGGTTGTAAACTATATATATATATATATATATATATATATATATATATATATATATATATATATATATATATATATATATATGTATATATATATATTTATATAATATATATATATTATATATATATATATATACATATATTGTATATAATATATATATATATATCATTATATATATATATAGTAATATATATATATATATATATATATAGCAAAAAGACTAAACATAATTTTGATCAAACTAAGAACATTATCATTATGCGTAACTCCTAAATTTTGTTTCCATCTATTTTCATTGGGTCCTGACTCTCAATAAATATTGAGTCCTGAAGTGCATAATTGTATGCTTTAAGGACTTTATTTCTATTTA